>PVHP010052499.1:0-11064 GCA_004024765.1 Zapus hudsonius
ACAACACACTTGGGCCAGGAAGACTGGGATGAGTACTAAGATATACAGGATACCTTGCCACAAGGACTAATACAGATAGCCCACAGAGGAGGATATACAACTGATCAGGGATGGGGAGGGGGGGAATTGGGGAATTCGGGATAACAACGCATGGTTTGCCCACTAAATAATGTAACACATTATGGACAATAAATATATATTAAAAAAAAAAGAAAGAATTAGGATAGGAAAGAAGTGTTGCCCTTATGAAGGGAAGAATTTGGACACAAACACATATAAAAAGGCCCGGAGATGACAGCCTTGTACACACCAAGGAGAGACTAGAGTAAACTTTTCCCTCTCAGATTTCATATAAAATGCATGTTGTCCCATTAAATTTCAGGGAATACAAATATTTTTGTTAATATTTAGTGCATGCCTGAGGTTAAAATGTCTTAGATGTGTAGAGAAACAATTAGATCCCATACAGAAAATAGAAACAGTCTTACAGGGTATTTGGAGCCACTGATATGTGTGTGTGTGTGTGTGTGTGTGTGTGTGTGTGTGTGTGTGTGTGTCTGTGTCTGTGTGTCTGTGCGTGTGTATGTGTGGTGATGTGATCTGGCATGCTGTACAGAAAGAATAAGGTAACAGTGATAAGAGTAAGAAATACTAAGAAAATAAATTTGTCAAGGGGGAACATATAATGAAGATGTTAACTTAGGTGGAAGAAATGGTTTATTAGTAGGGAAGGTCATTAAGATAGAATAGATGAGAAGCAACAGATTAGATCTTGGGGACCAAAGCTGTGAATCAATCAATGATGTTGTGACCACTGGCCAGGATGCTGATGGTTTTGTAGCACCTGTTAGGGTATAAACAAGTAGCAGAGTGGACAAGGAATGAGTTTCTGAAGGCGAGCTATACACTTGCTGCATAGTAAGTAACGTGTTTCCTTAGACACACCAGCCCCACCTCTCCCCACCAGATATCATTCTCTTATTCTAGAGTGCTTTACAGTATTCTTTAACATTCCTGGGGTATAAAATATGACTTGACATAGTTCCCAAATATAGAACTGATTGGATTTAATGACATGGTTTTATGACTATAGAATACCTAGTCAAAAGGGGCTTTGGAGTACATCGGTCTTATCAGTCCAAAAGATTACTCATTAGTGCTTGGCCTCATCCCCATGACTATTAGATGGTTTAATGGAAAGAGATAAAGCCATCAATTTCATTTTTCTGATGATTCATGTCAAAAGTAAGTATTGTACAGCTATAAAGATGCCAAAACATATGCTACATGCTATATATATATATATATATATATATATATATATATATATATATATATATACATATATATATATATATGCTTAGGAATGATAAATGACAGCTATTCTTCAGAATGACACTTAAACGGACAGACTTTCTCTATATCCAGGAAATGTTATATCACAGGTAATAAAATGAGCAGGATGACAGAACTTAGAACTTAGGTTTAGAAATGAGTTCAAGGGTCAGTTTGTCCAATCTCTTTTCTTTAAGGTTGGGAACTCTGAAACTGGGGGAGGGGAATGACTAATTGAGGGGAGGGGTTGGTGTGGCCACAGCTCTCCTCACTCTCTACTCCAGGTCACTTGGACACAGTGATAAGATTTTCAGACCCTTGGAGAATTATATCCAGAGATAAAATAGTGAACGGATGTACATACAAGGTACTCTATGTGTATCATGATAGTTGAATAACTATATCTGTGTTCTGGTCATTAATATCCTGAGGAGTTAGAGAACCACCCACAGAGTTCAGTTTTTCCAATATCTGATGAGGTACAATTATTCTGATTACTTCCTAACCTTCTCCAAATAATCAGTAAGAGAATAGTAGTCTCTCATTGCAGGTTAAAAAAAAAATCGGGCTCATCACATTTGCATTATTTGTTCAATGTCAAGCAATCAGGAAGTTGTGACACTTAAGGGAAACCTTGGGTCTCCGACTTTTGCTGTCTTACCTCTTCTGCTCTACTGTAGGGTCTTTCTAGGACATTTGTAACAGTACTGACAGGACAGCGTAACCTGTGAGCTGATAGGGCAGAGCAGGAAAGAAGGGAGGGGATGCCTTAGAGCTGGTGTGGGGTCCTTATAGGAAAGTGGGTGCTGTAAGAGATAAGAATGCAGGGAATTTATGAATGGTTTGAGATCCTCTCTGGATGGAGATGGTCTGTTTAAACATGGCCTTAGATAAGGCCCAATGCTTTTTTTATAATTCCCATAACTAGGATGTAAAATGAGTTGTGAACAGTTTCCTACTTCTCTAATGGGTTCTCCCCCCCTTTATATCATTTCTATTGTTAGAGACTGCCAATAATTTGGAAATTTTCTGAAGTAAAATTTGGTAAACTGAGACTGTGACCAGCATTATTTAAAAATATAGTGCTGCCATCACCCCCAACAAAACAACTTTGTTTTTTTACATTTGACAAAAATGTCATACTTACAAATACAGTTGTTGATTAGCCTAGGAAGTGGGATTATGGAACTATTTTCCCAGGGTACATACTGATAGAAGTCAGATAGATAGCAAAAATTACAATTCATTTCCATTGTAGGAACCATTACCAATAACCAGCTACTGAGTTAGGATTAAATATTTTTGTCTATCATCATTATCAATAAATCCATAACAAGTGTTACTTTATTTCAGGTTTTTTTTTTCATGACAATTTAAGGTCAAAATTCTTAACTGAACTTGAAAGCTCTTGGGACACTCAAAAACTATAAAAATTCTAAAGATTACTTATCCAAGATCCAAAGATGGCAATTTATTATGTAAATGAAAAATAATGTTATCAGACAAACTGCTAGGTTCAGATTACCATTATAATCTCATCTATGCTTCATCCCTGGTATGTTATTTGGAAGTTTTGGTGCATTTACAGACATTGGATATATGACATATAACAATTGTTTAAGATAGGTGTTTGTGGTAAATAGAAGAATTTTCTAGAGCTATGCATAATACAAAATAGTAAGAAAATTAGGGACACACTATATAGTTTTCACCGGCTTTTCAAAGGGACCTCTAGGGTGAACACCAAAGTATAAATGATGGATCAAAGTTTAGTTATTTCTTTGGCAAATGTAGAAGTGAAATCTGAAAGGTAGCCTGAAGTCCTTAAGTACATAAAGATTAATGATCAGCCTCTCTAGGTATATGATGACCTGTTTATACCTGATTATTAAATTAGCAAAGCAAAACAAAAACCTATGCTGGTATTAAGCATTGTTGATGTAAATCAAAGCTAATATCCCCTTTATATTGATTCATAAACAAAACCACTGTAGTATAAAAATTGATGATTATATATTAGAGATAAATAAATGATAATATATCATGTTAGCTAGGACAGCTGAAATTTTATGATTTGTCAAACTGGTCAATAGATGCAATACATCTCAATTATAGCCCAAGGAGGTCTTTTTTTTTCTGGAAGCAATTGACAAATTGATCCAAAAAGTTTTAGGGAGCTATTAAGGACATAATTCCAGAAGTAATCTTGAAAAATGAATACAAGATTAGAAGACTCACATGCCTTACTTTCATGACATGCCACCAAACAGCTGTAATGCAAAGAAGGTGGAACAATATAGAGACAAATGAATGAACAGTAAAACAGAGCGCAGTGTAGAACTAGATATCCACTGATTTTGTGTAAGCCACAGCAAAAACTAAGGAGAAAATACCTAAGAACACCAATATCCAAATACCTAAATAACTGGCCAGCCACACAGAAAAATTAAACCTCATGCAAAAACCAAAACTTAATATAAATCATATCCCTAAATCTAGTGATTAAAACATAAACACTTAAGGACATAAAAATACTATGGACTTTCTCACAGTTGCCACAAAATGTTTTTTATTTCTTCAAAAACTAATTCTTTTTGTAATAAAGCGACTCTGCCAATACCCGGAGTACATTCTGGCTCATTCTGGTTTCCACTGACACGACCAAGCATAAGAAAGTTATGGAACTTTTAGAATAAGCTCGATGTGAAATGGTCTGGCATAGACATATTTCCCTATTGCATTGTTGATTAGTTGATGGTCAGGGCCAAAAAAATTCACTTACATATTACAGACAGTGCTTCCTACTTTGAGCTCACATACCTCCCAAAGGTTTCCTTTCTAGTCACAGTAAGTTTGTTGTTCGTATGACTTCCTGTTCTGCTTACTTCCCTCCTCCCTGTAAAACTAGGAACTAGAACAACATAGAAAACATGCAACATGAAACATTTACCGGAGCCCATAGAGAACTGTTCCATCAGGATGCAGTCTGATCATTCGATTTTTCACCGTGACCCCATGCACAAATGACTTCTTGTCATTCAGAAAGTAGGTGTCTGGCACCCAGAGCTGGTCAGCCACTCTGTTGTCAAGGGTCAGGTTTAGAGGGATTCCAGAATATGAGAGTCTTTTGTCCTTCCAAGACTGCTGGAAATACATGGTGAGTGTATAATCCTGTAAAATAAAAGAAGCAAAAATAAAGAAATAACTTTATAATCATCATGTAAAGTCTTTTGTTAAGATCTGGATAGCAAGAATTTTCTGATGTCTCCTCAGAGATACACTGAAATATAATGAAATTTAAGTCTCTGAGTACAGGCCCACAATTAGGTTAAAAGTACTGGAGTAACACTTGAATACATGCACAAATATTTCCATAGCAATAGAACAAGTATCTGTGATTCAGTTTTAAAGTTTAAAGTTAAGGTAATAACACCATGGAAAGGCTATCAGGGAAAAGTTGTAGAAGAGACAAAAATATTCACTCCTGTGTATTATACTTAAAGTTTTATTTTGCCTAGAACCTTTTCTACATAATGACTAAAAGTGAATGCTCTTATAAGGAGCGGATTGTTCTGCAAACTATGAATGCCTTTTCAATGACTGCTGCTCTGTTTAACATTTAACCATTGCCAGTTTCTGCTTTCTGGACCTTTCTAGTTAATGACACCTTGTCTGTGCATCCTGTCCTGAAAAGTAGTTACAGAGCACATGGAGGTGGAGACGTTTATGTGGCCTGAGGACTAGGAAAAGTATCCAGCTTGGAATTCCTTGAGTTCAGATATTGTCTGTGGTTGAGGATGTGAGCTTCACCTCCTGTGATAGCTCATGAGAATACCCCCCGCCACACACACACCTGTACTTTTCTTTCCAACCAGGCTTTGCCTAGCAGTGCGAGGCAGGAAGAGATGGGCTAGGTCCCATGGAGCAAGCTACAGAGGAGGGCTGGTGCTCGTGGCTTCAGCTCTTCAGTTGATGACCCATTTGAAAGAATTGCTTATTAAAAGAAAATGAAATAAACTCAAAACGTCTTTAGTGTGTAAATTTCAATACCATAAAACAGAAGGTTTCATTTTTATTTTTAAGGACATTTATATGTCAATAGTGGCTTTGTAAATGCTCTGCATAGCTACTGTGTGCTGGCCCGGAGATAACAACTCATGGTTGGCCCACTAAACAATGTAACTCATTATGAACAATAAAGAATAAAAACGAAATCTCTTAGAATTATGGACTTGGAATCTGGATGCCCTTTCTATATCCCTGTCATAGTCAGTCACATGCTGCTGCAATAAATCTCCAAACCGCACAGTTTTGGGGAGGAAAGTATTTATTGAAACTACAGATTGAAGGGAAGTTCCATAACAGCGAAAGAGGCTGGCCCTTTCACAAGTCCGAGCAGAGAAAAAACCTATCACTTACACCACACAATTTCTTCTCATTTATATAGCCTTAGGGTGGGGTCTTACAACCCTTCCCCAGACTTAATGAGTTCCTGAGTCTCTGGAATTTCCTTCCTGCACTGCCCACACAGGAAAGGATGTTTACTTCTAGCTTCTTTGAGCTTCTTTACATCCTGCCCCTTGCTGAGAGGCTGCCTTCCTGTAAAAATCCTCAGAGACCCACCCAAGAGTTACAAAAAAGGTCAAGTTGACAACAAGACTTAACCATCACAATCTTTCAAAGGGTATTTATGCATTTCTGAAAATTCCTAAAATGTATGGCAATATTGATTTTGAATAATCTATTCCAGCATCCTTTGAACAACATATACAAGAACATTTACACTCTTTACTGAGAAACCATCTTGCAACAATTAAAAGTAATTCATCCTTCATAGAGGATATCTACTCTTCAATATACTATCCCTTATAAAATATGAAACCTTACCTCACCTTACCATCATAGACATACACACACATATGTGTGTATCCATATACATATATGTGAATATACACATATCTTTATACCAACAATTCTCCCCAATAAATAAGGTTTGGTGTATGATAGCAAATACATATTATTTTAGAGTACAGAAAGACATTATCTTGAATATTCTGAGAGTAGATTTCAAATGGTCTCATCACAAAAACACAAGTATGTAATGTTTATGTTAAATGCTTGATTTATCCATTTCATAATATGTACATATTTCAAAACACCACGCCATACAGACTGATCTATACAATATTTATCCTTGTAAAATAATTGAAATAATATTTTAATAATGAATGCTGTCCATGGAATGCAGCTTGTGGTCAGTAAACAATGAAGAAGGAAAAGAAGAAAAGAACAAAAACCTGAGAGAATTACAAACATGTATCCTTTGTGTAGGAATTTGTTGTGTGAGTGTTTACTGTGTGTGTGTGTGTGTGTGTGTGTGTGTGTGTGTGTATTGTGTATGTGTGTAAACGTTCCCCTTCCCTCGTTGGTGACTGTTTTGTTTCTAATGGAATATACAGAGATATATTCATCTGGTAAGATCTTTGATATCTGTGTTCAATTAATATTGAATAAAAATTACGTTATGGTTTTGAAATTAAAACAGTAACTTACCCAATATGCAATAAGAAGTAACCATGCATGTATACACTAGCATGTTACAAATAGAAGTGGGGAATGCAGGTCAAGCATTCTCTAAGCCTGGTGGTTTTGTCCATTTCCTAAACTAGAAGTAAAGTTAGTGACCTTAATAGGAACTAACTGTTTGATGAGCATAGGAACAAGAATGAGTGATGTGGAAAAGCTTAAACTATGGCAGCATATATATGCCCTTTCTCCTCCCTGTATTGTACCTTTCACATGATATTAATCTCTTTCTCCTGCACTGAGATCCATGGTTTTCACGGGCTTCTCACATCTATGCCCACCTTTTATTCTCCTATCTTGTGAAACAGACTAGTTATTTGGGAGACAATTTATGATTTACACATCAGAGAAAGCATTTATTGTATCACACATAAATTATTCTTCTTAGCTGTACCTGGATATAAATGTTACCAAGTGACACGTGAAGACAATAAATGTATGATCACATTTGAGAACACCCTCCTTTCAATTGGAAAAAAATCTTAATATTGCTGTATTTTGGTCACTATACAAGTTTTCTATCAATCATTTGTCCAAAGTATAAGCACTTGAATATAGAAGAAATTTCAGAAAGAAATTCTTTCCCTTTGACCAAAGCACTAAAGTATTTTTTTCAGTATTGGTGGTATTATGAATATTAAACCAGAGATCTGAAGTATGCAGAATACTCCTTGAGCGAAAGTGTGACATATTCCTAACTATGGGCCATAGGGGATTCTTTGACAAGGAAGTAAATTAATGGGATTAGTAGGTGTGATATTGCTAATGAAATTGGTCAAGTTAACTCAGGCATGATAGAATTGATTCATTACAGGAATGCAGGGGAAAGGATAGCAAATTTGTTATATTCAATGAGACTCCAAAATAACAGACTTAAAATTTAAATACAAGTAAAGATCTAAGGAAATAATTATATAAATAAGTCTTTCTTCCAAGTAATAAATAAAACATTCTCTTGTTGATCTGTAATCTTAGGAAGTCTGGGTCATTTTTCCCTTCAGAGTATATTTATGGATGTCTTAAGAGAGTTCTGGGTGTCATCACTGTATGGGACTGTTCTTTCTCCACACACTGTAAATAAAATGCTTCCCTCAACAAAGAATTTGCTGATTTGTTTATAGTCGAAAGACTCTGTCTCTTTCTTAAGGTTGGTAAACCCTGCCTTCTACAAAACATCTTTCCATTTAGAATCAGTGAACATGGTCATTTCTCACCATGATTTATTATGAAAATATGAATATCAACATGTTTACTCTGAGCTTTTCACATATTCCTCAATTCTTTTTGCTCTAGAATTAAATATGATTAGTAATTTTCTATTTTGCCCCAAGAAATCATTGAACAAAAATGAAATTATAAACTTATGTTACCTTGGAACAGGGAGAACATTCCCATATTACAGGCAAGGTTGTAACAGTATGCGTTTTACTAGAAGGTCTTTTAAGTGACTTTACAGAGGGCTGGAGAAGTGAAAGTCATTTCTTACCTACTTTTGCAATGAACACACATCTCATACAACTTAACAGAGGCAGTATATTGTTTTAACAGCTAATAATGTTGGATCCAAAAGGATCACATCAGTAATCCATCATTTTCAAACTGTTCTGAAGAAAAGCTAGATTTTGGGAGAGAACCAAGGCACTGTTTCTCATATATATTTCATTTTCCATCTATTTTACTATGCATTACAAGAGGCACCATGTACAAATCCCTGTTCCTTCTGAAATATTCATGCCAGTTTAGTTGAACTCTGAGCTCTGTTCTTTCCAAAGCTGAGATTACTTTTTCCTGATAGGGTGATTGTATATAGATGAGCCACACTGCCTTCCACTTCTGCAGAGGTGGTTCTCTGACTCCTGCTGACTGAGCCTAGCTGTGTTCCCAACCACTTGATCCCAACCTCTCCGACCTTGGAATGGAGATATAGCTAGAAGAAAAGAATCTGGTCTACATGAATGTAGTATACCTAGGCCTGGACAAAAAAAATGAAATAGACTAATTGGAGTCCTCACCAAGGGATTTTCTACTGAGCTAAGGATCTATGACAGGGCCTGTGGGAGTGAGTGCAGTGGTTATGACACAGAATCAGGGCCACATTGCCATTATGAAGCCAACATATGGGAAAAAAGAAAAATAAAACAGAAAGATGAAAAACAGAGTTCATTTCTAGAGAATGATTGATTCAGTGCCTGGAAGTTTTCCACTTCATATTTCTAATTTTTCTAAGATTTGGACACATTCAGTATTTCAGTGCTTCACCATCCCATTGTATTGTGACATTTAGCCCCACTTTCCATGGGTTAAGTTGACCTAATTGTTATTTCCCCAACCAGATAATAATAATGATGTTGATCAGCCTATATATCTAGTATAATTTCATAAGTAATAATTATACATATTACAGGCCAAGGAAACCTCAGACTACCCAGTGCATTTCCATGAATTAAAGAAGAAGATACTATAATCAATCTGAGACACACTGATGTTAAAAAATTTTAAAACAAGGGATATACATATATATATATGGTTATTGATTTTTAATATTAATTGGAAAAATAAGGAAGAAAGAGGGAGAGAGAACACAGTTTTTTTTTCTGTTAAAAAAGTTCCTTTGAAAAATAATGAAAATTACCAAAAAAAGTAAGTAAAAAACTGAATGATAAAAATTAGAATTCTTTACAAGGATCAGAAAAATATATTAAACCAATAACTTGTATTTCATATGAGCAAGATTAGTGAAAACTAGTCTGATAAGTTAAATTAAACTATAATCAAAATGAACCACAAAACCCACATTTCTAATGGACCTTTTCCATTATGTGAATATTGACTATATCAGTGTCACCACAAAGTACATTGTCCAGAACGTTTACACCTTTGTATCTCCTTGGTTTGCTGCTGATTCCTAAACATCTTTCTTTATGTCCTCTAGTACTATGTCAACTATGATGATGTATTTATTTATACCTTCTGTAGCCATGTTTCATGTTAATATCTTTAAAGGGCATGCCTTCTTTATTATCACGATTGCCAAAGCCCATGTTTTCAGTTACTGAAATTTCTGATCAACTGTAGCATACTGTGTGGCCGAGGGAACAAAATCTACTTTTGCTTCTAAATATGCCCATTTGGCTTATCCATCTGTGCAGTCAGACATCTTGTCAGTCTTATGTTGTGTCCTGAAATGTTTGGAATTAATCAGCTCAGTGGGTAAACAAAACCATTTATAGTTATGGTCTTCCACCAATTAATAATCACATAAGGGACACACAGCAATACATGTGACACATATGATGTGCCATGCAAACTGGAGAATGTATGTTCCCATGCAAAGAACTACGAAGAGATTCACTATCTGAAACTCTGAGGGTGTCCTAATGTAGGGGTTTTACTATTTGAAGCCTAATGTGGTCTCTACCAATGTTTGAAAATATTTTATTTATTCATTTTCAAGCAGAGAAATACAGAGAGAGAGAGAGAGAGAGAGAGAGAGAGAGAGAGAGAATGAGGGCCACCACCTTGTGGATCTGGCATATTTGGGTACTGGGGAATTGAACCCAGGGCCTTAGGCACTGGAGGCAAATGCCTTAACTGCTGAGCCATCTCTCCAGCCCCTCTACCAATCTTTAAGTTACATTTTTATTAAAAATATAAAAATCCTGGGGATCTAATTATTTTCATTTTATTTTATATTAAAAATATAAAAAAATCACTGGATCTAATTTCTTCAAATGGTTATGATAAAAAGATCTATGTCTCATAGATCTTAAATAATTCTAGTATTTGGATAGACAGGAGTGCAAATAATTAAGGCTCTTCTTATGGCAAGACATGCCAAGGTATTTGACTTGAAGCAAGCATAATTTTTGATCAAAGTTTGAGTCAAAAGTTCTTAGGTTAAGTAGGATAACTAATTCATTCTACAGCATGTAGTGATTGTTTCTGATGGACAGGGGACCCATAGCCACAGCCATTCATCCAACTCAGGATAAGCCTAATATGTTTGTGTTTTGCAGGATACAACGAGAGAGGTGTGGCCCATCTAACCTTACCAACCAACCTTAGGCCGATGGATGAGATCCTGACAAGAGAGGAGCCACCACAGTCATATCAGGGAGGATCCATAAGGAACTCAGCAGACAA
>PVHP010052500.1:0-10792 GCA_004024765.1 Zapus hudsonius
CAGGCTGGGTCTGTGAGAGAATGGTGATGTTAGCAGAGGAAATAAAACCTTATTGTTTGTTATTTGCAGTTAGAATAAGTTAGGCTTTGATCTGCTTCTTATCTTGTGGCCTGCCTAGGGGCTTTGGAGTTTTCAGGATTGCTAAGATTTACAGGGGCCCCCGGAATTTGCCTCAACTTCCTTCAGAAGGAGACTGTCCGAGAAGCCTGCCAGACTCAGCAAAACCCTACTTCCTCCATGCCTCATTAGCAGAGTACCACACAGATGTTCTAAGTTCCTTAGTTCCCTACTACTTGGACTTTTTGCCTATAACCTTGACCGTAACCAGAGCTCCCATTTCAGCTGCCCATGTCTTCGGTCAGAGTTCATACTGTCAGTTTGCTCAGTAATGAACTCTATTGGTCTGAGATTGTTTCTGTGACACTGTCCGACAAGTGAGCTCTCTCAGCACCTGACTATAGCATAGTAAATTTTCACCTGATTTCTAGAGCATAAATGCACCCACTGTGAGGAAAACAGACTGCGTAGAGGTGGGTAGGGAAGCTGGAAGCCAGAGGGGGCGGTGCCCTTTCCTGGGATGCTATCAGGAGCCCATGTGACTGATGGTCAAGGTAAGCATCTCTCCAGAAGGCTTACCCAGCTCTCCACCCAGTATGGAGAAGTCTTTCTCCAAGATGATCCACTTGCGAACCCTCTGAGCATCCGAGGTGGCTTCGCGGTTCACGGCGTCTATGCCGTTTTGGATGGCCGTGTAGATCAGCGGGTCTCGAAGCTTCACGATGTCTGACACAGTGGTTGCTGTGCTGCCCAGGGCCCGGCAGTAGTTGGCAGCCTCCGAGGTCAGCTTGTCCAGGGGCTCACCATTTGTGGGGTCCACATCACACTGCCCCGGGACAGGGCTGTCACCAGGCATGTTCTTCAGCCAGCCCAACTCCACCCCAGGGGCTGAAGGCAAGCAGCACCTCCTGAGCCCGAGGTGGTCTCTTCCACCTTCTCCTCTCACCACCCCATGGCTGGTGCAGAGCTGCTGGGGGTCAGCAAACCCATGTCACCTTCAACGTTACCAGCGTGCCCAGGACTCCTGACCCCAGGGTGATTTGTCCCTCTCCCTCCCCTCCCTCGTGATGGGTCAGCAGACCCAGGCCACCTTCAGCGTCAGCAGCATGCTCAGGAACTTGGCTTTGTCGCCCACCAGCATGGCATTACTGATAATAGGAATCTTCTCCTTCACCAGGGTCTCGATGGGGATGGGGGGCACGTTCTCCCCACCGGCAGTGATGAGGATTTCTGAAACAAGCCTGGATCAGCACGGGTCCCCTCTTGTCCCTCCAAGTCCAACCATCTCAGCTTCCCACTCAGCACCTCAGTCCTGAGAATCCCATGTGAGCAATGTTTGTTTTAAAATTTATGTATTTAGGGCTGGAGAGATGGCTCAGTGGTTAAGGCGCTTGCCTGCAGAACCTAACGACCCAGGTTCGAGTCCCAAGTACCCACACAAGCCATTTTTTAAAATTATGTATTTATATTTATTTATGGGAGTGCCAGAGTCTCTTGGTCCTGCAACCCCAGGTCCTCTGCATCTGACTTAAGTGGTGGCTGGGCAACTGATTGAACCTGGACCGGCAGGCTTCTCCAGCAAGCGACTTAACTACAGAGCCATCTTCCCAACCCCTTGGGCAATGCTTTTGGCTACGTTGTTTGTTCTGAGAGTCTCTTGCCATAATCTCACAAGGCTCCTGCCTCAGCCCTCTGCTCTCTTCTAGGTGCCTCTGACGTGTCCGGCTGGGAAGCCGGTGCGTCTTTCTGGCCACACACTCTGTCTTCCTGTCATTTGGCAAACCTAACAGACGGCTCTGCCCCAGGTGAGTGTGGCACGTTATCTCACCCTGGGGAGGGGGGCTTCTCTACCTCTGGCAAGCGCTAAGAAAAGCAGCCCCAGTGTCATTACCCCAAATTGACAGGGAAAAAAATGGAGATTTCAGGGCATCTCACCAGGTCCATCCCCCCCATGAGACTGAGGGGTATGAGGATAAGGTTGAGCCATTTGGACCGGCCACCCCCAAAGCCTCCCAGAAGGCAGATCCCTGGAGGGCCTTTGTACTTAAATGTCTAAGTGGGCCTGCTTGGAAGAGACCCCTGCAGAGCCTCTGGTCAACCCTCAGTCTCCCAGCACCCTGGAGCGCTCGATGCTCCCAGTACCCAAGTACTCAGTACTCCTGCCACCTCCAGTCGCCTGGGTATCCCTGGTACCCCCAGTGCCCCCTGTACCTTTGATGCGGCCAGTGATGAAGAGGTAACCCTGGTTGTCCACGCGGCCCATGTCCCCGGAGTGCAGCCAGCCCTCCTTGTCGATGGCCTCCCTGGTGGCCTCCTCCTCGTCCAGGTAGCCCATGAAGACGTGGCGACCCCACATGCACACCTCCCCGATGCCTTCCTTGTTCTGCTGGTACAGCATGTTTTTACACCCGCTCAGGATCTTGCCACAGCTGCCGGGGAAGGAATGGGGAAACAGACTCAGAGGGTCCTGAGCGCACAAGTGTGAACTCGGAGGCAAGACACACCAGCTACCCCCAGGGGGAATCCCATGGATGGTTCTAGACCCCCTTCTGATAAGCCAGGAAGATCGGAACTCGCAGCTGGGAGTGGATCATGCCATAGATTTCCATGCCAAGTCGGGATGGGCCCCAGCCCGGCTGCCACCACCCAGGCCACCGCATCCCTGGCCCATGGCCCTGGAGACCCAGGGGACCCCTGGGGGGCACGGGCACCTCAGAACCCTGTAGTTTGTCTTGGTGGAGACGGAGTGCGGCCCCGAACTCTCACTCATCCCGTAGATCTCTCCGATGGGGATGTCCAGGCTGAGGAAGAACTCGGAGGTCTCCTGGGGGAGGGGCGCCGCCCCGCTCAGGAAGGTGTGGCAGCGATCCAGGCCCAGCGAGCTCCGCACTTTGCTGAACACCAACGCCTTGGCCATGCGGTAGTTGACGGGAAGCTCACTCCTCCTGGGAGCAACAGTACCAAGGACAGGGACGGCCATGGGCGGGAGGGGCCATCCTCGCCGACAACCGGCAGCCTCCACTTACCCCAGCATCCGCTTGGTGTTGACCTTCAAGCCGATGATCTTGGCCCAGGCGAAGGCCTTCTTCCTCAGGCCCGAGGACTTGGCCACATTCTCCCTGATGGTGTCATGCATCTTCTCCCAGATCCGCGGCACCCCCAGGAAGGCCGTGGGCTTCACCTCCTGCAGGGTGCTCACCAACGTGCCCTGCGGGACCCAGCCGCTGGGGCAGGTGCCCAGGACACGCCTCCCCTCCCCTGATTGGACCAGCCATGGGATCAACCTATTGGCCAGCAACCAATCACAATTTTGTATTTTCTCCCCCCCCAGTTTCCTTCCCTCTGCTCTTTCCTCCACCTTCCTCCCTCCTTCCTTCTTCCCTCTCCTCCCATCATTTTCCCGCCTCTCCTCCCTCTCCCCCTCCTCTCTCTGCCCTCTCCCTGGCTCAGCTACGGATTTGATGGAGGGAAAGCACGAAACAGTAAGATATTTTCTGAAGAAAACGTGAAAATACCATCAATATTGTAGCCACACACCCACAACTCTACTTCTGTAAGGGAAGGGAATAATCTGAAAAAAGGTTTCAGGTGAGCAGAGAAATGCAAGAGAGACGTTCTCTGTGCCACGTTTTTGTTGTGATGGCGGGGCAACAACGTACATGTTCAATGACTGAGGATTGGCTCAAACACGGACTACTATGCAACTGTTAAAAAGGATACAAAAGCTTCTCACCTAAACTTGGTCTGCAGGCTCAGTGCGACCCAAGAATCAATGGCTCTTGAAACCCAAAACTGGCTTTTGATGCGTTCTGTGACACAGATCTCAAGCTTTAGACAGACACCCAGGCGGATAAACGATCAAAGCAATTCTGGAAAAGTCTAATTGCAGAGCCCACTGCCTGACAGTATCTGTGTGTCTGGGGACCGTGGATGTATGTAGCTGGCCCCTCCAGAGCGCTGGCCTAGCAAGTGAGGACCACCACACCCCTGTGGCTCAGGCACAGAGAGGATGATGGGACAGAGGAGATGGTCCAGAGAGGCAATCTATGTCATGGTCTGTTGATTTCAGCCCTAGGGCTCCCCTGCCGCGGGAAAGACCAGTCACACGCACACAGCTTGGCTGAAAGACACTCGTGGCAGCGGACACGGACATGAACTCCAGAGGAAGACCTCAGACCTCCTGGGAGACAAGAGAGTGAAGCCTCGTGCTGTTGGAGGGACAGACGCCTCCCTCAGGAAATGTCTGAGCAGAGACCATCCTTGAGCGGGGCTCGCAGAGCTCCGCAGTCCAAGAAGCAGCCCAGAGCCCAAGCGAGTGTCCGTACGTAGGCATGAGCCTGATGGACGCAGAGAGCCCGGGAAGATTAGACAGGAAATGGCATTTTCAAGTGCAGAAGATGTGGATGACATTTCACCATTGCTCGGTGTAGTGACAAGGGTCTTCATAAGGGGGAGGACGGACCAGGCAGGGGGGTGTGTGTGCGCGCTTGTGCTAGGGTTGAGACTGAACCCATGCCATCTCGGCTTTGAAGACGGAGGCAGAGGCTCCGAGTCAACGACCACAGAGACTTCTAGAAGCTAGAAAAGGCAAGAAAATGAATTCTCCCCAAGAGCCTCAGGAAACCCATCTAAGGCACCTCGATTCTAACCATGCCAGGCCCGTTTTGGACTTGTGACCTCTGGAACCCTAAGATGATCCCACTTGTCACTTGTTGCGGAGTGGCAGGGAGCTCAGG
This sequence comes from Zapus hudsonius, assembly GCA_004024765.1. Lineage (NCBI taxonomy): Eukaryota > Metazoa > Chordata > Mammalia > Rodentia > Dipodidae > Zapus > Zapus hudsonius. Next base: position 4,794 of record PVHP010052500.1, read on the forward strand.
GGAGAGCAGGCAGGAGTGAGTTCTCCTCGGGTGGTGAGTCTGCAAAATCCAGACACAAGTGAAATAGGGATTCCATCCCATAGCCATTCCAGACTTGAGGGCTGACACAAAGAAAGAAGTGGACAGCACAGTGTAGCACATGCGTTATTCACTGTGGGACGATGGAGATGGGGGGCGAGGTGGGGAGGAAGGGAACAAAGTCCTCCCCTACCACAACGGGAAAATAGATAATAGTTAAGCTGGGCACACGCCATTAATCCTAGCAGTCAAGAGGCAGAAATAGGATTGCCCTGAGTTCGAGGTCAGCCTGAGACTACAGAGTGAATTCCAGGTCAGCCTGGGCTAGAGCCAGACCCTACCTCAAAAAACAAAAAAATAGATATATTTAGAAAATTGCTAGACATGCTGGTAAACACCTTTAATCCCAGCACTCAGGAGGCTGAGGCAGGAGTTCCAGGCCAGCCAGGGCTACAGAGTGAGTTCCAGGTCAGCCTGGGCTCAAAGGAGACCCTGCCTCGAAAAATCCCAAGTTACATACAAATTTGTGTATATACATTCTATTTTGCTCAACCCCACGTGGACACAGCACATGTATGTGATATGTGTGGGGTCCCAAGTGTGTGCACATGGAGGCACATCTGCCTTTTCTGAGACAGGGTCTCTCACTGGCCCGGAGCTCCTCAGTTGACGGGCTGGCCATGGAGCACCAGGGATCCTCCTGTCTCTGCCTCCCCAGAGCTGGTCTCCCAGCCTGCCCTACCACACCCAGCATCTTTTTACACAGCTTCTGTGGATCAGCCTCAGATCCTCTTGTTTGTAAGAACTTTACCCGATGGGCCATCTCCCCAGCCTGCCTTCTAGATCTTTCTCTTGACTTGTTCAGTGCACAATGCATACAACCGAACATACAACTCAAACGCCTGCCAAATGGACAGGGAAGCTAACTCTAGGATCTGGGGCTTAACAGACATCTGTCCGACAGTGGACAGGGTCTGTCCTGGACACTTGGCGAGGCCTCGCAGCCAGCACCCCATCTTACCCTCAGAGCATCCGGCTGAGCGAAGAAAATGAGCGCCCCAATCTTGATGGGGATCCAGATGTCAACCATTTGAGTCGCAATGTGGCTGAGGGGCAGGTAACTGACCACCATCTCCTGCTTCCCGGCTGAGTTATTGAGCCCCAGTTCCCGCACCATGGCCCCGGCCATCCACGTGATCTACAACACAAGTGACAACCCAGAAAGCCTCACGTGATGGGCATTTTCTTTTGTTCTCAAAATTTTTATATCCGAAAGGACAGAGAGAGAAGAGAGAGAAGAGAGACAGGCAGAGAGAGACAGAATGGGCACACCAGGGCCTCCAGCCACTGCCAACCAACTCCAGATGCATGTGCCACTTTGTGCATCTGGCTTTGCGTGGGCGCTGGGGAATCAAACCCTGGTCATTAGGCTCTGTAGACAAGCGCCTTAACCGCTGAGCCATCTCTCCAGCATCACAGATGGGGACAGAGGCTCAGGGCTGAGGCCCAGGGAAGCCTGAAGGAGATGTAGAGAGCCTTAGGTCACATTCAACATCCTCTTGCAAACTCAGAAACTGAACATTTCTGCAAGGGCCACAAAGTCCCATCCTGACCCCCATGGCTGGGCCTCAAGTTCTCTGTCCTCAGATCCCTGCAGCCTCTGTTTTCTCAGCTATAAAATGGGTACAGAGGCTTTTGACACTTGAAATAAAATCATGGAACCAACATGGGCCAACGAAAGAGATCCGGAAGCCAGGCACAGTGACACTCACCTTTAAACTGGGAGGCAGAGGCAGGAGGATCACTGTGAGTTCAAGGCCACCCTGAGACTGCAGAGTGAATTCCAGATCAGCCTGGGCTAGAGCGAGGCCCTGATAAAAGACACCCAGGATCCTGTCCACAGACACCCCAGAACTTGAAGATCTGAGTCCCCCATTCTCCTAGGCTCACCTCCTCGGGAGCTCTCGGGGTCTCTGGCATTTTGCCCTCTGTATTTCTCCAAGCTGTCACAGTCTCTGGGGAACAGACATTGTTCATCTAGCCAAGCGGAAAGAAGTGATGTTCCTGTATTCACCCGACGTGGTCCACCCTCAAGGCCTTTGCACGGGCTGTTCCCTCTGCCCCAAATGCTCTTCCTCGGCCTGTTGTTTCTATTAATGGAATCTAATTCTTTTTTCTTTTTTTTTTATTTTAAATATTTTATTTATTCATTTTTCAAGCAGAGAGAGAGAGAGAGGAGAGAGAACACGCACGCACTAGGGCCATCACCTTGTGGGTCTGGCTTATGTGGGTACTGGGGAATTGAACCGGGGGCCTTAGGCACTGGAGGCAAGTGCCTTAACCACTGAGCCATCTCTCCAGCCCTCTTTTTTCTTTTTTGAGACATGGCCTTGCTATGTATCCTTGGCAAGCCTGGAACTTGCTGTAGAGTCCAAACCAGCCTCAGACGTATAGTGAGCCTCCAACTCTGCCTCTCGAGTGCTGAGATTACAGCTGTGCACCATCATTCCCAGCTGGTCTGTGTGTTTGTGTGAGTAGGCTTTTTAATATTTTGTTTGCAAGGAGAGCGAGAGAGAGAGAGAGAGAGAGAGAGAGAGAGAGAGAGAGAGAGAGAGAACAGGAGCACCAGGGCCTCTTGCCACTGTAAACAAACTCCAGATGCATTCACCACTTTGTGCATCTGGCTTTACATGGGAACTGGGGAATCAAACTCTGCGTCACCAGGCTTTACAAGCAAGTGCCTTTAACTGATAAGCCATCTCCCAGCCCTGTTTATTCTGTTTTGTTTTGGGTTTGTTTGTTTTGCTTTGCTTTGGGTTTGTTGTTGTTGTTGGTTTTTAGAGGTAGGGTCTCACCCTAGTCCAGGCTGACCTGGAATTCAATATGTAGTCTCAGGGTGGCTTCCAACTCACGGTGATCCTCCTGCCTCTGCCTCCTGAGTGCTGGGATTAAAGGCATGCACCACCATGCCTGGCTTGTTTTTTGAAGCACACCTGGGGGTGTCTGTGCGGCAGTTTTCAGAGCCGACTGGATCGTGAGGCTTTGATAGGATGAACTCATCAACCCTGTGATGGTCTCTGCTGTCGTCCCCTTTTTGCTGGCACAAAGCACCTTACCGAAATCAGCTTGTGAGAAGAAAAGGGTTTATTTTGGTTTACAGACTTGAGAGACAGCAGAGGAACACGTGGCATGAGCAGAGGGTGGACATCACCTCCTGGCCAACATCAGGTGGACACCAGTAGCAGGAGAGTGTGCCAAACACTGGCCAGGGGGAGCTGGCTATGACTCCCATAAGCCCACCAACAACACACCTCCTCCTGCAGGGCTTCACCCCTCAAATTGCTGTCAGCTGGAGACCAAACATTCAAAACACATGGGTTTATAAGGAACACCTGACAAGCTATCACATTCAGCCCCTGGCCCCCATAAACTGAGGATGTCAAATGGAATGTATTCAGTCCAACTTTAAAGGTCTTCATAGTTTTTTACAAACTCCAGTATTATTCAAAGATCCCCATAGTCCAGGGTCTTAACGAAGTTGCGAAATAAAATAAAAGCCACCATGACACAAAGTAAACACGCACACTGCAAAGCCGGCTTTGGGCGTAGCAAGGCAAGGAGAAAGGCCGTAGAAGATCTGAAACAGGTCAAACATCAAGTTCCATCTCTAACCAGTGACGAGTCTCTGGAGTTCCAATTTTACCCCTCCAGCTGGGCTGCTCCAAGTCCAGGTAAAACTCCATCCTGGACCGGCAGCTCTCCTTAGCAAGCATCCCATAGTCCTGGCATCTCCACTGGGTTTCCAGAGCCAGACGATCCTCATGGCTCCATTGAGCCTCCATGCCCCCAATCCAACAACCCCGTCTCACATCACCCAGTGGCCATTTCAAAAACAAAAACAAAACAAAAGTCCAAGTGACGCTCTCTTTGCTGCATTTGTTTGTGGGCTACCAAATTTGTTAATCGAGGGGAGAACAAAGCTGACTTCGAAAAGCAGGACACTCCTTCAGCATTCGGGCCCTCTTCTCTCAAGGGCCCACATTCTTCCCACTGCCCCAATGTCCCCATGTAAACGGCTGGCCCAATCTCAGTGCTGGTGACCCCCAAACAGCTGCAGCTGAACCAACCTGCTGCTCCTAGCCCGAAACCTTCCTTTCTTTCTGTGTCATATCCTGCTCACACCAGGCGAGTTCTCAGGACACAGGAGATGCGAGCTGGCCTTGCACACAAACTCTCTCTAGCCCCATCCGGGCAAAGCTTCCCCTCATAAACCAAGCCTCTCCGCTCTCACTGCATTCAGGTCTTGACGAAGGACATCGAGCTAAAACCACCACAGGCTTTGCTGGTGAAATGTGTGAGGGAGGGTCACGGGGGAGGGGGGTCCTTGGGACAGCTTCTTCTTGTCCTCACTGTTTCTCTTCTCTTTTCCTTGCTTCCTGACCGCCATGACGTGATTGTTCCCCACACACACACCCTCCCCACTGAGGTGACTTAAACCTCTGAAACCATAAGCCAATGAAGTCCTTAGGTTGTTGATGTCAGGTATGTAACAAGCAATGTAAAGGTAACAAACAGACTCTTACAAGATATAAACGCTGCTGGGCATGGTGGCGCACCTCTTTACTCCCAGCACTGGGGAGGCTGAGGCAGGAGGATGGCTGTGAGTTCGAGGTCAGCCTGAGACTACAGAGTGAGTTCCAGGTCAGCCTGGGCTAGAGCGAGACCCGACCTCAAAACAAACAAAAAGAATGAGAGAGAATGGGCACATCCGGGCCTCCAGCCACTGCAAATGAACTCCAGATGCATGGGCCACTTTGTGCTTCTGGCTTTACGTGGGAACTGGAGAATCAAACCCAGGCTTTGTAAGCAAGTGCCTTTAAATGCTGAGCCATCTCCCCAGCTCAATAAAAATATTTAATTTTTTTTAAATCTCACTACTTACCAGTCTGAACTGTGACACCACTCTCATTTCACAGAAGAGGAAACTGAGGCTTGAAGTCAGGCATCTTGGGTTCAAGGCCCCTAAGCTGAGTCCTGGGACTCTGCCACCCGCTGGGTAGTGACCACCCACCTCTCCAGCGCCCAGTGCTAAGGATATGTCACCCTACCCCCGGGGACCCAGAACAGAGCCAGCCTGCGATTCCAGCTCCCAAGGGAAGAGGCTTACATTGTCATGACTGAGCATCACTCCCTTGGGGTGACCCACAGTCCCCGAGGTGTAGATGAGGACCGCACACTGGTTGGCTTTCTGGCTCAAGATGACCCGGTCCAGCTGGGTGTCCAAAATATTGCTGCCGAGTTTCAGGAAATCGTCCCACTGCGGAGGAAGGGACAGGCAGAGAGGGTGGAGACCCAGCTGGCCCAGCACTTGGGAAGCCAGGCCTAGTTAGGAGCATTGCCATGAGTTCGAGGCCAGCCTGAGACTACAGAGTAAATTCCAGGTCAGCCTGGGCTAGAGTGAGACCCGAGCTTGGAAAAAAATGAAAGTTTAAAGAAATGAAACAAAACCTTGTCGCAAAGGCCGGGGCATCTCTTCCCTTGTACGTCCCGCCCACTTCATCTGCATTGGCTCACCCTCCGATCTGTCCCCTTCCTTTCGTAGTCCCCACCCACTTCTTTTGTCTTCCAGCGTGTGGCCACGCCCACTATGCCGTGTGGCCACGCCCGCTCATTTGCGTAGCTCCGCCCGTTTCCTGAGGCCCCACCCACCGCCCCTGCTTACCGAGTACAGGTTGCTGGAATCGTGCTTCAGGGGCTGCTTGTACTGGATGATGGCTTTCAGAGACTGCAGAGCGCTCGGTGGAATCTGAAAGAAAGTTCTCTGTGGGCCTCGGGACTGGCTCTGCGGGCGTCCACTCTGGGCAGGAAGGAGCTCGGGGGCTGTGTTTCAGACCAGGGAGCTGCACTTCCCCAGTCCCCACAGAAGTACCTCTCTCTCTCCTCTCTCTCTCCCTCCCTCCCTCTCTCTCCTCTCTCTCTCC
>PVHP010052501.1:0-11177 GCA_004024765.1 Zapus hudsonius
GTGGGGGAGACTATCCAGAGGTACGGACAGGAGAACCTGGCTGATTACTAGTCTATCCATGTTCCCCTGTCACAAGGACTGATCCAGACGACCCATGGAGGAGGTTATCCAGTTGAGGGGGGAGGGGAGGGCAGTGGGGAATTGGGGATAACAACTCATTGTTTGCCCACTAAATGTTGTAACTCATTATGGATAATAAAAAAAAACAAAAAAAACACTTTTTATTGGTAGCTTTCATAATTACAGACCATAAAACATTATGATTCCCTCTCTCCCCACCCTTCCCTAATATCTCTTCATCCTCATAATTTTGTCTATTTTGTTTTGGTGTCATCATCTTCCTCCTATTATGTGTAGGTATTATCAGGTAATGTGAAGTCATGAATATCAAGGCCATTTTGTGTCTGGAAGTTTGCATTGCAAGCAGTCCTACCCTTCCTTTGGCTTTTACAATCTTTCTGCCATATCTTCTGCAATAGACCCTGAGCCTTGGGAAGTGTGATAGAGATGTCCCAGTTCTGAACACTCCACTGTCATTTCTTCTCAGCACTATGATGTCTTTTGATGTCTAATCTGAGTGGTTTGTCACTACTGCAAAATTGAAGCTTCTCTAGAAAAAAATGAGAGTAATATTATTATATGGGTATGGACATTTAAAAAAGTGCTTATCAGGCTGTTTGGATAGCATAATATATGCATTTAGCCAGACAACAGCCAGTGTTACCCCCCTACGGCTCATGACCTCCCCCACTATGGTGTTTTTACTAGGTCTTCAGTACCAGGCATGCTTTCCCTCCCATGGAGCAGGCCTCCAGTCCAATTAGAGAGCAGTTGGTTTCCCCCACAATAGGTGTGCCACTATTGCCCCTGTTGACACATTTGGCCTGGCTGGCCAGTCTTAAGGCTTGCAAGCTCCATTTTTGTTCTTTTGAATTTAATTTAGTGGGGAATGAAACCAGATAAACTATTTAGTATTCTGGCAAGTCTTCTCTTTGATGTTTCTTCTTTATTTTATTGAGAACTTTACTGTATGAACATATTGCATAGTGATTGCACATTGGTCATAGTCCCATCTCCCACCAGCCAATTCCACTGAGGGTCCTTAGTGGGGTTATCGGTGTTCACTGTGGGGTCATGAATGCACCTAGTACTTTCTTTGATTTTTTCATCTATTCAAGAGATGTGTGGCTAGAAAGATTTCCTTGGGAATTATACATATTTTTAATTTCTGTATGTGATTTCTGGGAGTCTGAGAGCCATGCCTAGTATAGTTGCTGAGAAAAAACATGACCTGAGCAGCTTCTGGGAGGAAAGAATTTATTTCTGGTTTACAGTTCAGAGGGGAAGTTTCATTGTGGTAGAGTGTGGTGATCTGAATCCGATGTCCCCATAGACTCATGTGTTTTGAATGCTTGGTTCCCAGCGGATGGCAATTTGGGGGTGCAGCCTTGCGGGAAGAGGTATGTTGTTGGAAATAGGATTGGGGGTGTTACAGCCAGCTCCATTTTGCTAGAAGTCAGCTCACTCCCATGCTGCTGTTTCTAGCTGCTGTGGTAGAGGTGAAGTCACTATTCAGAGGATTTATCCTAGGCTCCCAAAGAATATGGCATGAAAAGGAGACTATAGTGAAATATGCTGGTAGAATGTTGCTGAAGATACTATCTTCAGTGGTGGGGAAAGGTTAACCAAAGCCAAAAATATTATTAAAAAGCCAAAAGGGAACTTATTTTTTAGTTAGCTAATTAAAAAAATACCTGATAAAAAAGAGAGTATATGAGCAAAAACTATTGGTGGAGGTGGATAATTCGGCTCTTTGATGTCACAGGTCATTGCAGGAAAACCCTAATGTCATGGTGGGATTTCTCCCAGTGAGTGGTTGGACAGGGAGTCCTCTGAGGTCCCCAAAACAATACAGGCTATGGCCAAGGCTCTTGGTTGCCCACAAGAATAGGTGAATCCCTATTGCTGAGGACAGTACATCCATTACAAGGCACTGACTAATCAAACTGAAACTGATCTTGAAGTTCCCTCCCTGCTGGTTAGTTATCACAGTATTGGAAAGAGCTGGGGTGATAAAAGTCATATATAGTTTTCCACAATGGCGGATCTAGCCTGCTTGTTATACAATGGAATAACCAGCCAACATCTAGCCTGTTGGTGCAGTAGAGGCATGGCCATGATGGGGTTGACCAACTCCTTTCTTGAATGGATCTGAGTGAGGTCTGCTTCACAGAAGGGAATTCATGTCTGATATTGAAAACCTAGTCAAAAGCCTATGGCTGGGAAGGTCATAGACCCTAGTGGGGAAGCTCCTACTGTTGTTTGCTAAATGGATATGCTATGCCCATCAAATTGCTCTCTAACTATTTAAATTATGTTCATGTGCATAGATTAGCGCTACTTTCACCTTTGGTCTTTTTGCAGATGGCAGTGAGTACTGGGAAGACTCAAAACTGGTCAAAACGCTGAGAAACAGTGATCACTGAGTGCTCAGTGCAAAAAGAGACATCTCCACCAGGCCATTCAAGGCTCAGAGGATATTGGGTAAGAGGAGGTGAAAAGATTTAAGAGCTATAGGATGGGGAGGAGTACTTTCAGATATTATTCTCTGGTTATGAAATGACCATTGCATTTACGACTTCATAACGGCTGTCATCATCTCCATTATCTGCACACTATTGAACCCATCAGCACTTCACCATCGATGACAGGGTAACACTTCAACAAGGATGACAGAGGAGGACATAAAACCCAAAAGATGTCTAACAGAAGAGCGACTAGTTTGAAAGATGGGATTCAATGGAAGTGGAGGAGGGAGAAAAGAAGGCTGTGGGAAGAGATTATGATCCAATCACAGTATGTTAAAGTACAAAATTATGAATAATAAAGTTTAAAATGGGCTGGAGAGATGGCTCATAGCAGTCATAGGTGCTTCTTTCTTTTTTTCGTTTTTTTACAAACCCTGTTGGCTTGGGTTCAATTCCCAGTACCCACATAAAGCCAGGTGCACAAAGTGGTGCAAACATCTGGAATTTGTTTGCAGATGCAGGAGGACCTGGCTTGCTCATTCTCTCTCTCTCTCTCTCTCTCTCTCTCTCTCTCTCTCTCTCTCTCTCTCACTTTTCTCTTTGTTAAATTAATTTTTAAAAAGTTTAAAAGAATACAAAAACACAGGGTGAAAAAAGATACTATCCTCTTAGAGACTCAGAGTGCATATTACCAGAATAGAGACTCTAAGAAATCATGAAGTAAAGAACCTTGCCTCTTGGTATTGAAGTATTTATAACATTTATTTAACCCTGGAAGTCTACAAGCTGCCCTTGTTTATTGACATCTTTTGGAATTTGTATTCAAAAAAATACTCTTGAATTTTTACTGAGGATCGTCTTGTTACATTAAGAATGACTTAATTTAAAATACATTTTACAAATGTCATAATGAAAACCTATTATTTTTGTATGCTAAAAAATAAAACATATATTTTCTAAAGTAGATTCTTTCTCTTATGATGAACCTCATTTGTAGGGCACTAATTAGCAAAAGACCTCAGTCATGGAATTTGAAAGGACTTTCTGATTTAGGTTGTTGTATAAAGATTTTGATGCTGAATAGTTTTTTAAACTTTATGAAGAATTAGTGTGACTTGTGGGGCTGGAAAGATCCCCATATACATATAGGTGGTGAGCACCTGCAATCCAGTGCTGAAGACACAGAGATAGGGAATCCTTGGGGCTCACTGGCTAGTCAGTCTAGTTGAATTGGTGAAGCTCTACGTTCAGTGAGAGAACCTGTCTAGTGATTGCGGTAGATATGTGAAATTGACCTCTGGCCTTCATGTGCATAAGCACCCATACACCACATATGAAGACACACACCACACACACAACCCCACTTCCCCCTCCCCCCAAAAAGAATATGACTATGGAGTGATTACAGGTGGTTGTAGAACAGCCAAAAATGAGATACTATCAACTAGTCCTTCCAAATGTAAAGTGTCCAGTTAAAACCAACGTATGTTGTGCAGGAGTCTGATCACAGTGTTTTCCTGTGGTGCATCCAGTTCAGGGGTCTTTCTTGGTGAGAATGTGTCCTTTTTGACAAGTTCATCCTATCATATACATGATTCTTTTCTTTTATATTATTTTCTTGTTATTTCTTATTGTCCATGAGTTTCTTTGAACTGGCTTTTCTTTTCAGTCTGTTTGATTTCTGCTGAACTGAATTCAAACCTTTAGTTAGTCAAAAGGGTCAGGGCTCATTCCTTCTCTTGCTTGATCTCTGTCCACAATTTTACTATTATCATGTCTTAAATCTTCTCAGATTAATGTGTTATTCACAGACCTCACCATCTTACCATCTTTACCTTACCATCTCTGTCCTTGCCCAGCAAGGGCTATTTGTTCTGATCAGGTCACCACGTATCTGTGAGCAACTGCTGTGTCCCCAGCTTTAAGTTGAGAGTTGAAGAAATGACTATCCCTTGATTATCTAAAGGGAGACAGGTGAAATAATGGATCACTTACTACAGTTCAAGGAATGCTTCATCGGACATACAGAGACCAGATGGGGGAAGTCACGGGAGGTTTGACCTGAGCTGATCATTGAAGGACAAAGAAGAGATAAGCAATGAAGAGGGGCATTATATAATGGGGTGCATTTTCCAGATGGAGGATAAGCCATAGAGACATTGAGAACAAGGAAGACAGGGAAGGCATAATTAAGTTGAATATTCTGGATCATTATGACTGGATGACTTCCGGAGGATGGCATCCTTCATTTTTGTTAGGATACAAGGACAGTAAGGAGGAAAATAATCCTTTCACCTAAAAATATCACACTTCATTGGAAACTGAAAGAGGTTGTTAAAGTTCTCCATTCCTCGGGGATGTTTCACCAGACAGACCCCTTCTGCACTTGAGTAATGTATACTTCTGCTAAAGACTGTTCTTACCAGGTACTAGCTGGAAAATGCTGTCATATGTCCATAGTTGGACATAGACTTCACATTGAGAGAGAAGTTGAGATGTCATTTGTAGTCTAACTATGTATTCAACAGGTATCTTTTCATGCGCAGAGACTGTCTTAGGGGATGTATATATGTTGTTGAATAAACCATAGGAGGCTCTTGTGTCCTTGGTACTTCTTATTCAGTGGGGAAAAAAGAAATTGAAAGAGTAATTACAATGGTGTTATGAACAGGAGGGTATTCCAAGGAATATGTGAGTAAAAGTACAGTTAATAGCATAATTTTCAAGTGTAAGTGGCAGTTTGAGCACTTAAGGAAAAGATGATATCTGTAAAGAGAACTTACCACTGGACTAGAAGCTAACACCCTGGCAGCCATGCTCATTAGTGTTGGTATTTTCTAGTAAAATTGGGTATATAAAGAAAGACCAGTGTGAATAAAGACTATCTGAGAAACGGTCATTTTGATGGCTTTAAGCAATTTACCATTATGAAAACAAACAAAAAATAAACTTGTAAAAGATCAAAATGGAAATATTCTCACCAAGGTTCCATCTGTCAGTAGGGAAACAGCAGTACAGCTTCTCAGAGGTTAGGTAATTTTGCTGGAAGCATACCAACTGCAGCTTGTGACAAATGACTGACCCCTAAAGCCACCAACCATGGCTGCCTGGTGCTCTGCTTGGCCCCTGACTGATAACTCCTATTCTCTCATCTCTGACCAGACCACTCCTCTGGCCCGAGGCAGGTATTTTCATTATGATCCATAATTAAGTGGAATAGACTTTGTAATTGAACGAGCTTCACACACTGGGGATGTTAGATGGATTCAGCTCATCAGGACATGAGGAAGCCATGTGAGAGACAGGGAAAGGTGGGGGCTGGGATCTTGCCCACTTTTGCAGGCATTTGCAGGCACAAGACAAGCAAGGATCTGGTATCAGAGCCCTGCATTATCAGTTCTCTGTAGCATGAATTGTATGAAATGACAAACAAAGCCAAGAGAAGCCTGGTTGGTGAGATGAGCTTCCTGTGTGCACTGTTCATAGAGGAAGGCTGTACTTGGATTAGGAGTCTTTCTCACAGTTTGTCATGGACACCAAGACCGATCTGGAATGAGATAGTATCTTCTGCTTAGGGAGTATGTGCTGTGAGCAGGAAAAGAGTGGTAATATGTACTTGTTCTCTTTCCCTAGGCTAATTATTGCTCACATTCTTTCTTGATCAAATTCTTACCCCATTCAATATGATTGATGGGACATTTTCCAGTGAGGCTGGTACTCAAAATATTGTGAACAATAAATAAAGTTGAATGAATTGCATAGTCCAAGGGGAAAGAAAGGGAGGGTAAGCAAATGTATGTATATACTGGGAGAGGTGAAAGAATTTGTTATGGTTGAATCAATGTAATTATCTTCTCTAATACACAGAGGCTGTAGCACGAATCATCCAAAATGGAGGAAGATACTTTGAAAATTATACCTTAACCTAGGAAGTGGGTTATCATTTATATTTTAAATTTGCATATCTGTATTAACAGGAATTAGTAATGTTGCACTTTATTCTTTTTAAAAATATTTGAGAGAGAGAGAAAGAGAGAGAAAGAGAGAGAAAGAGAGAGAGAGAGAGAGAGAGAGAATACAAAGGAGCTCCAGACTGTGCACCTAGATTTATGTGGGAATTGGGGAATTGAACCAGGGTCCTTAGGCTTTGCAGGCCAGTGCCTTAACCAATGAGCCATTTCTCCAGCCTCCATTTTAAAAATAGTTTACTTATTTATGAGACAGAAAGAGAGAGAGAGAGAGAGAGAGAGAGCGCACCACTTTATTCTTTAAGGGCTTTCCCCCGCTGAGATAGCAGAGGCTGACTTGGACTATGGATACAGAAAGAGGCACGTGCCAGATGAAGGAATGGCAAAATGTGGTGAAAAAAATTAGACATGGGAAGTTGGGAAAGATATAAGAAATATCTTCAAGTTAGAAATAATAACTTATAATAATGATTTTATTTATTTATCATAATAAATAAAATCATGGTAGTTCAAAAATTTCAACAGATGAACACAGCTTGCTGAGGGCCCGAAATCTTTTGCTGGAAAGCCAGCTCTCTGAGGAAGGCACCGAGAACTGTGGACAACCAATATCCACCAACAAGACATGGGATGATGGCTGACACCCAGACAGGAGATGAACCACCCCTAACTATCATGTAGAGCCTAAATGAAACCTTTGAGGAAGCGGTGAGATGAGCAAGATACTACCTCCATAGCAAGTCAGATAACCTATGAAAGGGTAAAGGACACAGACACTGAAGATGCCCAACACAGTCCAAAGCAGAAATCCAAAGACACTCAACATCTCAACAGTAAAGCAGACTTCAAACTCACCCACCAGGACTCAGGGATCTGAGCGGAAGAAGGGGCAGAAAGTTTGTAAGCGCCATGGTCGGGGAGAGTATCTAGAGGCATTTCCCCCCTCAACATCAGCACACAAAGGAAAAAAAAACCTAGCTATTTCTTGTATAATCCATAACCCCTTATCCCATGGACTAGTCCAGCAACCCCACTGAGGAAGGTCCCTAGTGTGTTGGGGACAGGGAGAAGGAAAGTGGGGTACTATCATAAGACTTGCTCATACAATGTATCTAATTATTAACAATAAATAAGTTAAAAAATTTCAACAGAATTACAAAGCCTTGCAAACAAGGTTAGTATTGTGAAATGCTAAAAATATTCCTCTAAATTAAATGATTTTTTATGTTCTTTATGTTACAAGAGAATGACAAATTTTAAGAGTAATGTTATGACTGAATCTGAAGGGTTGTAAGAAAGCCCCTGCTTTCACTTAAAAGAGCACACAGAGTAATTGTGACATACTGAGCAGTTTTTCTTATAATTAAAAATTTTTTTGTGGGTGGTGTGGATGTGCCAATGTCGTTGTGACGCTCACATTGTGCACTCACCACATTTTACATCAATAGAAGAGCACTGTAGAACTGAAGAGAATGCTACTGTTGGAAAATAGTCTGTGTAGAGTACAGAATGTATTTATATAACCTATGTTGGATCAGTTTCTAAACCCTAGGCTACTCTTGCCGTCTGTCATCCCAAGAGATTTGGACTTTTTCTTGTGGTTTATATGATTTGTTACATTATTAGGTTATTATTAAGCAGCTAGAAAGACCTTTCATCATGCATAAGTTTTATTAATTTTATACAACTCTGAAGAATGCATTGTGTTTTAATTGCCAGTGGTTTGGGCTTGCAGCAGTGTGCAGCGTGATCACACAAACAGTTACAACAACACACACTGCATGCCTTTTCGTCTGGATCTACAGAAAGGACGGAAGAGCAGGTGGTGATTTTTTTATACAAAATTTAATATTTATACAAAATTTAATAGCCAATTTTTGTACCTATTCTTACCAAAATGTTGACAATCACTGGACTCTTCTAATGCTCATTGCCATGTAAATTCATATATTGTAATATTTGTTTTGAAAATTTATGTACTAGCTCACCATATGAACAAGTTCTCATTGCCTACTCTGGCCTTTGAACAATTTGCAGTCCTTTGTTAGCAAATAAAGGCTTCAGAGCCTCCTATTTTGAGGCCCAAGTTTACCAGCTGCTATCCACTCCTGGGCCTCACTAGGGGCCTGCTGCTCTGCTGAGAACCATACCACATGCTACACCCTCTCTTGTCTACATGTTAGCCTGTTGCTGCTCTTTAAATTACCTGGCACAAAAGCTTGCTCTCTTTCTCCGCAGAGAGCTACCACTTCTGTCCAGTTTGAAGAGGCTTTATATCATGATCTCTCAAACTAATTAAGGTTTGCAGGCAGGCCACAAGTTGCTATAGAGGAAACTTCCTGAAGCCCAAAATCCACAAGGGTTGTCTCTCTCTCTCTCTTTTTTTTTCAGGCTCATAAATATGCCAGAAAATATTTCAATGAAGATTTTTTAGACATCATAGATTTGCCCCAGTATTTATGTTAACTAGGCAGCATTAAATGAAAAGCATTGCAACTTTCCAACTTTAAGATAATTTGTTTAGAGTTTAATGGTTTAAGATATGGTTTAATTAGTGTTTTCTATACCAAATAACAAAAATAAAGTTTTAAGACATTTCAGGTTTCCTGGGATGAGAATTTGATATTTTAGTTACAAATTCAGAGAAGAGAGTGTTCTGCGGCAGGTGTTACCTATTTTCAACAAAATGAATTGATGAAGGCCCTTGTAAGCACAAAAGAGAAATTACTGAGTGATGCTTCATTAAAAATCACAGCTAACAGAAGGACTCTGTTGTGTGGTAAGCTCCTCTCCTATGTTGATATGTCATCCAGTTAATAAAATTCTGCTGACGGAAGGTTTGGGTTAGGAAGAAGGGCCTGGCTTGTCATTCTCCAGCACCTATAGGCATATTCCAGACCACAAAGCATCTCCTCTTGCTGTTCTCTGTCCTGTGAGAATCCTATTTACTTACTGAAATGTAGCTTTCACATTTCTTCATATGCTAATAGTTGGGGAGATTGTATTTCATCTACCTCTTCTGTCAGGTTTCCCTTGTATGCCATTATCCCTTTTATTTTCTGGTCAATACCTTCCCCACAAGCCATGTTGATTTTCTGGATTTCCACTTAGCCACTATTATGGAACAAAATAAAAATCCCTTTGACTAACCAACTGTGAATATTACATTTTGAATGACCTAATTTGTGGTTATATAAGCAACTTTTTTTTTGTCTATGAAAATTACAAAAGCACAAAGCATTGTTGTACATGGGGGAGATTTTTTTGGTTCCCAAATCTATAAACAATTAATAAAGAAATCTCAAATTATATTTACTTATATAATTTTTAAGTGAACAGGGATGGTGAGTGTTTCTGCTTTCTCTTTCTTTCTTTCTTTCTTTCTTTCTTTCTTTCTTTCTTTCTTTCTTTCTTTCTTTCTCTTTCTTTCTTTCTTTCTTCCTTCCTTCCTTCCTTTCTTTCTCTATCTCTCTTTCCTTCCTTCCCTTTCCTTTCTTCTTCCCTCCCTCCTCTCCTCCTCTTCCTCTTCCTCCTCCTCTTCCTCCTCTTCTTCCTCCTCCTTCTTCTTCTTTGTTTTCTGAGTTGGGTCTCTAGCCCAGGCTGACCTGGAATTCACTATGTACTCTCAGGCACTCCTCCTACCTCTGCCTCCTGAGATCTGGGATTAAAGGCGTGCACCACCACTCCAGCAGTATCTGCTTTCTTTCAGGCTCCAGAGAGACAGCAAATGCTTTTGGATGAGCTGGAAAGTGAAGAATATTTAGGTGAATCATATAAAA
This sequence comes from Zapus hudsonius, assembly GCA_004024765.1. NCBI lineage: Eukaryota > Metazoa > Chordata > Mammalia > Rodentia > Dipodidae > Zapus > Zapus hudsonius. Next base: position 10,276 of record PVHP010052501.1, read on the forward strand.
CTATCCAAGCATGTCTATGGGTACTTAGGAAGCACAGACATTGTGGCAGCCTCAGCTGTGACTCTGATGTACACAGCAGGACAGCAGATGGTGATCAGACAGGAACTCTCAGGGGCATTATGCATGCTTGTGGACTCTGCTGTGTTCTGTGACATGGCTGAGTAGCTAAGGAGAGATGGACCATCTACCTTAGAGAAATACTAACATAATTCTAAGTGTCAGGCATTATATTAGGAGTTCGCAGGACAATAGCTTGAGGATACATGATTTCTGTCCTCATGAAGCTCACAGGCTGGTAGCGAATGAAGACAAGTAAAAATTTGCTCTTTACTTGTTAATTGGAGCCCTCATGGCTCAAAGCAAAGTGTGCCGAGAGGATAGATTGGTTCTGTAGGGAGAAGTTACCCATCCGTGGGATAGAGGAAAACACCTAAGGGACTTTGGCTTTCATTCTTCTACTAGGGATTTTGAGGCTGGCAGCATCAACTTTTACCTGCAGTTCTAGAAAGTACTATTGCTTTAGTTATCTCTGGCTGGTACTTAGTGACTCTCCCACTGCTGGCCTCCCAAAGCCCTGGGGAGGGCTTGGCTATGTAGGTTGAAAGTAAGTTGTAGAGATGTTTGTTCCAAGAATGCTCATGTTTGAGACACAGACTTTAACCTCCTAAATACTGGGATTAAAGGTGTCCAGACCAGTTTGAATTTACAATTTGCTCACTTCTGCCTCCTGAGTGCTAGGATCACAGGCTTGCAGTATTATGTATACCTATGAAAGTGTTCCATGGCTGAAATTTTTCCTTGAATAAGAATCTAATGAAAGTTCATGCATGAGAATTAATAAATACATTTTTCTATCCCTTTTACCTTCAAGAGTCTCAGAAATAACCAGTACATTATTTTTT
>PVHP010052502.1:0-11055 GCA_004024765.1 Zapus hudsonius
AACATTTATTACCAGTGGCTGATGTTTAATGAAACAACCACAACAACATCCCAGACTAGATCTGGTTATACTGGTCCCGAATTGGAGAATGGTAAAAGGAAGTCAGGTAAATAAGCTGTCCAGCAGGCAAGCAGAAGAGACAGGCAGAGGTCCAAATTAGGACCAGATGTCGCAAAGACAGATGTACGAGAAGAAAAGGAGGGTCATGAAAAGAAGAGGTACAGGTAACCCTTATGATCATAATACACAGGAGAAAACGCACCTCTTTCCTCATGTCTTTTAACCATTTACTCTTCCTCAGGGGTGCCCTGGTATACTGGGTGCTTCTCAGCACTTACTGTTTCCTCCCTTCTTGTTAGAAACCCTTTGAAAAAGTGCTTCCACAGAGATCTGTGGGATTAGTACAAGAGAGTAATGGGAGTGTGAATATGAACCAATACATAATATGCATGTATGAAATGTCACAGCAGTGCCTGCCCAACTTGAGGGGGGCAGTGTCACTCCCTCCTTGATTCTGTAGACCACCACAAAACTCCTCAGACCCCTTAGCCCACAAGCCAAATGTTAAAATTCAATTCATTTTTACTTTACCTCAAAACAGATTTTGGAAATACGACTTACTGGAGATGCCCAGGAACATTATGAAATCAGCCTTTTATGCTTAGTGTTCAGAGCCCCTGTGGTTCATTATCTTGAAGACTGGTTCCCAATGTGGGGTTGGACTGGCAAACTCTAGGCCTGCTGACCTCACCAGGAAGGTTTTAACTGAAAAGGGAAGGAGAGAAAAGCTTTCCACTACAGTTTGCAGAATGTGCATGGGCTCAGGACACTCAATGCGACTGCACAGACAAGTGTGAGGGATGCTCTGTAGTTCCCAGAGGCAATACTGGGAATAGGGGCAGGAAGTAGCCCTATTCCAGGGCTCCAAAGCCATATGCCAGTGGACTGCAAATGATTCAATCACAAGTGCAGCAATACTTAGAGACAGAGTGCAGCCGTGGAGAAGATGACTCTTAGAAGTCACCAAATTAGGGCTGAGAGATGGCTCAGCGGTTAAGGCACTTGCCTCCAGTGCCTAAGGCCCTGGGTTCAATTCCCCAGGACCCACATAAGCCAGACCCACAAGGTGGTGGCCCTGGTGCATTCTCTCTCTCTCTCTCTCTCTCTCTCTCTCTCTCTCTCTCTCTCTGTATCTCTCTGGTTGAAAAATGAATAAATAAAATATTAAAAAAAAAAAGAAGTCACCAAACTAGAGGAAGAGGTGTATAAATGCATAGCAGTGTGTGAGAAGTAGTCCACACAGGAGCTGCCCAGAGTGAGGTTTATTGTTGCTGTTTTCATACTTCATCATGGGAAATTTTAGAAAGACACAAAGGGAGTAAGAATGACAAGAATGAGCTTGCCTGTGCTGTCATCCAGCCCTGCCACTTCCAAAGAAGTGCTCTTGACTTTTCAAATCCATTTAGCACAATCTATAGAACAGTATTTATGAAAGAAATAAAACCCCAAATGGAATCTTCTAAGAACATATCAAGTTCAGCATTGCATGTGTGAGGAACTTCAATATGATAAAACAGGAATAAGTTCAGAAATTTGATAGTCACACAGAAAGGCATCTCTTAGTACAGCTTCACCTTTAAAAATTATTTTTAATTATTATTATTATTATGGTTTTCTGAGGAGGGTCTTGCTCTAGCTCAGGTTGACCAGGGATAATCTCAGCGTGGCCTTGAACTCACGGCTATCCTCCTACCTCTTCCTCCTGAGTGCTGGGATTAAAGGCGTGCGGCACCGTGCCAGGCTTTCCTTCCTTCTTTCCTCCCTTCCTTTCTCGAGTCACCTTTTATTGGGCATTATTTCTCAGAATGAAAGGATTCAACAAGATAGAGTTCCTCACAAAGGGAACTGGTAAGGCGGTCATGGTCAGGTGTCCAGAGTATAACTATGCTTTGACCCCACTTCAGCTGCCTGACACTAAGTTTAAATTCCTTGTAAGAAAGACAGGAGCTGAAAAGAACGTGAGCTGCCAGCACCGTGCCAACCCCTGCACGCATCCTTGTGTCTTCACACTGATGGACTTGGTGCATATAAATAGTAATCTCTGAAACGCTCCCACAATTCCACATCTATGTCCATCTTAGCAGCTCTCCTAGTTTGATATCCTTTAATTTCTTCTCCTTCACTGGTATGACCAATGCCATCTCAAGTGTCCTTGGATCCGCCCAGCCCAATAAACTTTACCTTGACCAATTATTCAATCTCCCTTTCCTATCTGAACTCTACTTGCATATCCAACTTGCTACTGGGAACAAGTTCTTTATAAAAAGAATGCCAGGGGCTGGAGAGATGGCTCAGTGGTGAAGGCACTTGCCTCCAGTGCCTCAGGTCCCGGGTTTAATTCCCCAGTACCCACATATGCCAAACCCACAAGGTGGTGCCTTGGTTCTCTCTCTCTCTCTCTCTCTCTCTCTCTCTCTCTCTCTCTCTCTCTCTCTCTCTGTATCCCCTCTGCTTGAAAATGAATAAATAAAATATTTTAGCCGGGCGTGGTGGTGCACGCCTTTAATCCCAGCACTTGGGAGGCAGAAGTAGGAGGATCACCATGAGTTCAAGGCCACCCTGAGACTACATAGTGAATTCCAGGTCAGCCTGGACTAGAGCGAGACCCTACCTCGAAAAACCAAATAAAAATAAATAAATAAATAAAATAAAAAGAATGCCAGCTAGTCAATGAAAAAGAAACACTAGAAACACCCAATTTTCAGCAGCTGGCTGACGGGATGGGAGCCTGGGATGGCAGCTGCTTCCCTCCCTCCGCAAAGATGAACCCACCTGCAGCCTTCCTGCCCAGATTCACCTGCAATCTCCATGCTCTGCCTAAGAGGCCGACAAGAGCACAGAACTGTGAAAGAGCAGCACCTGCAAGTGCTCTACAGCTCCGGTGCCACCCCAACACATTCACCAATGGTCCATGTGTTTACTGTGGATCTTTTTATTTTTTTTGAGGTAGGGTCTCACTCTAGCCCAGGCTGACCTAGAATTCACTATGTAGTCTCAGGGTGGCCTTGAACTCACGGAAATCCTCCTACCGCTGCCTCCCGAGTGCTGGGATTAAAGTTTTGCGCCACCACGCCCGGCTGCTTTTCTTTCTTTCTTTTTTTGATTTTGCCTCATCTCTTTTACTGTGGTTCTTAGCTGAGCTGATGGAAGGGTAGGTCACTCTGCCCTGACCTCCTCCAAAAAGTGGCATTTAAGATGTGATTTCCTTGTAGCAGACCTATCTTCCTAATTACATCTTGCTTAAGCTAATATGAAAGCTAATTTATATTTCTTAAGCACCTAACAGCTGGGTAGGGGGTGGAGAGGATGGTCTAGGCTCATATTGGCTTGCTTAGAGAAACTGTCCAAGGATTTAATATGTGTCACAAGTAATCAATCTGCATGAGAGATAATCTGTATGTGACAACCAAGAGTTGACCATATTTACGTTTATAATACCCACATATAGGCCACTTCTGACTCTCAGGGCTACTCTGAGCATAAAGAAGTTTACATATATAAGATTTCAGTTACTGAGGAAAAAAGGTACTGAATCTGAACTAAGAGTGCTATTTCATATGGGCATTCTCCCAGAAGTCACCCCACCACTTAGCTACTAGAAGCCGGCTGAAGAGGAAGAAAGGTTACAGGCCACACATGAGAAGAGAAGGTGCCAGCAGTGTACTGCTCAATTCCCATTAGGTCTAGCTACACTTCACAATGTCCACACAATGAATTATATACATACTTTTGATCCTCAAATGTTCACGTGACTCTCATTAGTAAGGCTTTTTGTTGTTGTTGTTGTTGAGGTAGTGTCTCACTCAGGAGGACCTGGAATTCACTAAGTAGTCTCAGAGTAGCCTTGAACTCATGTTGATTTTTCTACCTCTGCCTCCCAAGTGCTGGGATTAAAGGCATGCCCCACCATACCCAGTTTATCAGAGGCTTTTTTTTTTTTTAAATATTTTATTTATTCATTTTCAAGCAGAGAGAGAGAGAGAGAGAGAGAGAGAGAGAGAGAGAGAGAGAGAGAGAGAATACCATGGCCACCACCTTGTGGTCTGGCTTATGTGGGTCCTGGGGAATTGAACCCGGGGCTTTAGGCACTGGAGGCAAGTGCCTTCACCGCTGAGCCATCTCTCCAGCCCTATCAGAGGCTTTTTAAGGAGAAAGAAAATCTCCAGTCCCATATTAGGGCCATAAAAGCTTAGGAAAGAGGCAGCCAGGGAAAGTTGAAAATAGACATTCTTTAAATTAAATCCCTTTCCCACTCAATATGGAAACATGAGTTGGGCGTGGTGGCGCACGCCTTTAATCCTAGCTCTCAAGAGGCAGAGGTAGGAAGATCACCATGAGTTCAAGGCCACCCTGAGAATACATAGTGAATTCCAGGTCAGCCTGGACTAGAGTGAGACCCTACCTCGAAAAACCAAAAAAAAAAAAAAAAAAAAAAAAAAAAAAAAAAAAAAAAAAAAAAAAAAAAAAAAAAAAAAAAAAAAAAAAAAAAAAAAAAAAAAAAAAAAAAAAAAAAAAAAAAAAAAAAAACATGAGAAGAATACAGTCTAGGTAGCATGGTTAGAAGAAACTGTTTCAGAAATGTTCAGGCACATTACTTTTGCATTTTCCACCAAGATGAAAACACAAACATCAAGGCTTCTGGAAGCAGCCACACACTTCAAGAGGTCCATCTCTTAAACACATTAAAACCCCCTGTGATGATGGGCATGCTCAGTTGATGTGCTGTCCATCATGGTGGCTATGGAGTGCTTCAAATTTGGCTAATGTAATTGAGGAACTAAAATTTTACTTTAAGTTAGCTTAAATTTAAGTAACTAGAATATGGTTCTAAAACCTTTCCAGAGCTCCAGTGTGCCAAAACCACATCACAGATGTACATCAGCTACAAACACACACACACACACACACACACACACACACACACACACACAGTATAACACTCTAAGAGTTCTTTGTTTAAATGGAAACTCAATCTGAAACTGGATGCTTTGTATCTGCCTGATATATATATTTCTTGGGCATTTCTCTTATTTAGATCACGGGGTCTTCTTTCTACCTACCCTACCCCACCCATCAACTTATTTAATGCCCTCTTAGCTCCCTACATGAGAAACCCCAGCAGCACTGACAAGCAATGCAGTAGATGCACATTACCATGCACTGGGCAAGATGGAGAGGACAGGCCAGGAGGAGCCTCATTACTGAGCCAATCTGATAGCAAGGCCTGTGTAGTCTTTTCAGAGCATACTTAGACCCCTTCAGTGATTCTCAGATCCAGTTGCTGGCTTTACAATGGCCAAGATTTTTTTCCAAATTAATTTCACTTCGAAACTCCCATTTAGACTCTGAAAAATCTCTAAATTGGGGGCCTTTCTAATAATGAAGATTTGGGGTAATTATAATGTCACAGGCAATTGTGCTGACAAAGCAAAACTAACATGTCTCTTTGCTGGACTTTTCCTCTCAGTCTGACCAACAGGAGGAGAAAAGAGGCTTTGTCAGGAGCAGATGTGCAGTGGGAGGCCCAGGAAAGCAGATCTGTTGAATGAAGCAGGTGCCACTTAGACATTCACTTTACTGACTCCAACCACAACCTCCCCTTCATTTGATATCCCTCTCCTGGCAGGAGGATGGAGAGAGAGCATCACACAAAAAGGAAGCATGTTTATCCTGTTCAGATTACTGCTTCTGCCAGGCTGCTGCTGCTGGGTTCTGCACATTTGCTCTTTATTAAGCAAATGGCAGAGCTGGGTGCAGGGAAGTGAATCCCTGTATTTATACAGGTAACCTGAGAGCCAGAGGGCCCCAAACCATCCCGGCTGCGATGTGCAAGCTATTAGAGTTAATAGCAGTGCACTGACATTCCTTCAAAATCCTAATAGAAGCAGAAATTCAAAGGGGAAAATCCCCTTTACTCAAGAACCTTAAAAACCTTATTCTATAAGGTTCCTGGTACGATAGATACTCTGGTTCCTGTCTGAACAGTGACTAAAGTCCCTTTAGCATACTCAATTAAAACATACTTTTTCAACCACGTATTGAATAGAAATGACTCCAATTAAATTTGTTCAATTATGGTTTACGATTTGGTATTAAAAAAGAACAAATCCTCTTGCAAAACATTGCAAGACCAAAGCTCCATCTTGGTTACAGGGAGCTGAATCATCAGAGATGTGGGGACCTATGGGGAAGACTGAGACTCAGAAACACACACCTTGGCCTTGAGGACACTGGGGGTGGAGAGGTCAGTGGTATTATCCATCAACCAGATGGCAGGGACCATCTGGGAATCTCCCCCCAGGAGCCCTGTGTCCTCTGCCCAGAACCTGACTGGTAAATATAATTTACCCCCAAGCCGAGAATACCGGACTATCAAACCAGAGCAGAAGAGGTATGCCAAGCTGGCTTGACAACATATGCTTATTCCCTCTGGGGCTCTGAGAAACTCAAAGGCACCTAGCCATTAACAAAATGCTCCATTTGAAGGCCATAGTATGGCTCAGATGAGTACTCTTTAGAATAGAGTGAAGGCCTCTATGTCCACGTGTGTTCTATAGTCTCGAAGTAGCAGAGTCTACATTGCCATTTGTGTTGGATCAACGATGAAGGCTTGAGGCTTCACTAATTTATAAAGTCTGAGGAAGGGTACCATATCTTGGGATCTCCTTGATGGGCTATTCCTTTCCTTTGTTGAGATAGGGTCTTGTTGTATATCCCAGGTAGGCCTGAAACCTGCTGTGTTGTCTAGGCTGGCTTTAACTTGTCAGCCTCCTCAGGTGTATGACACCATGCCCAGCCAAAATATGGACTAAAACCATCGAAGAAGAGCAAGAGGCAAAATAAAAAAAAACCCTTCCAGCTGGGGCTGTCTGAGTGAGGGAAGAGGCCTGGCAACTCTGGAGAAGACAATCTCACCATGCACAGGAGATACACTACACTTCCACCAGAGCCTTCCTGAAGCAGACTGTCAATGTGAGGTTCATTACCTTCCCCCACATGCCCTGAGACTGCATTGTAGAAATGTTCTGACACCCTGAGTATCAAGTCTTTTTCCATTTATCGTGAGTTTTTAATGATAATGGTATTTACAACAGTGACAGTAATTAACAGAGGTGGTCAAAGGTCACTGCATGCTCAGGACACCCAGGTACTAAAAGGAAAGGGAGGACAACATATACCCCATCACTCCAAAATAGTGCTACCATTCCATCTCTCTGAGTGAGTGAGAGGAGGGAGTTTGGATTTCAGGGAGTCATTTAGAAGGAATGCAGGTTCTTTCTTCTCTCAGAGCCATTAAAAGGACTGGATGAGTAACAACCTCAAGGCACTAGGTAGGTAATACCTATGGGGTAGAGAATTCTATGGTTCTTTGAATGTTCTAGAACTGAGAGTTCATGACACATATTTTATGTTCCCATTTCTCAGCAGCATCTTGATTCACTGCAAAATCAGGACTCTATCCAATAGTAATGGAATTTTCAGTCCTGTGACCCCCCCCCCGCCAGATTTTGGATACTTGCTTGGGGGGGCACTACAAATTCATTAGAGCACTTGACTATAGGGACCTGTAACTATAGGAACTTGCACTTGTGAGGAGTCTAAGTGAAAATATACAAGTGGCATGCATCGTTAATAAATAAAGAAGTTGGTCTAGGTGTCGCCACGACCTTCTGTCTCAGGTTTTCTTACTCAGGACTCTGCAGTACATAAAAACAGGCCAGTTTTCCCTTACAAGCCTCCTGTCCTGCTGTTTACAGGCTGTGGATTACTGCAGTCACATGGGCGGCCTTTTTTTTTTTTTTTTTTAAAGCAAAGCCATGATGTCTATGGGCTGAGAAGGTCACCAGGAGACAAGGCTCAGGAAGGATCTGTGCGGCCCTCCCCCACTGTGTGGAAAGGGCAAACATCTACTAGAAGGAGACCATGGTATGTTTGCCATAGCTGTTACATAAACACCATTGAAAAGAAATTTCGGTAATAATGGAAATGCACTATATCTGCACAGTAGCCACTAGGTACATTTAAATTTCAATGTGAATAATTTATTAAAAATTCAGTAACTTAAACTGGGCATGATAGCATACACCTTTAATCCCAGCACTTAGGAGGCAAAGATAGGAGTATCACTGTGAGTTCAAGGCCAGCCTAGATTAGAGTAAGACCCTAGCTGGAAAAAAACAAAAACCCCAAAATAGAAACAGCTATTTGCTGGCTATGACACCTATCAACATGTCTCCTAGAATGAAAACTTCACTTTAAGAGAAGCTTGTTCCTGCGGGCTGTGGAGGACACTGAAGAGCACGGCTGGAGCCACTCCACTGAGTTCCCAGTGGAGCAGTCAGCTGACGGCTCCACTCTCCAGGCCCTGTCCATTGTGCCCCCCTTCCTTCTGAAGCACAGCTCTGAGCTCCGCCCCCCCCCCATCTTATTTCCCACCAGCAGCAATCTTGGCAGTGAGTTCACTCCTGTCCATCTCCATCTTGAAAAGCTGTAGGATTCACTCCACAGAAGAAGCAACTGCATTGTGAAAGTCTGCACTTGCTTTCTCTTGGAAACAGGCAGCGCTTCAGCTTGGTGTGACTGAAATATCCTAGTGTCGTCACTTCCTCTCTTGTCATCACCAACAAGGAGATTGGTGGAAAAGAGGGTCCTTTACCTTACAGGAGGTTGGCCTGAAGGTTGGCAGCTACCTCACCCTTTTCTTTCTTTTTTTTATTTTTAAATATTTTTTAATTCATTTTTCAAGCAGAGAGAGAGAGAGAGAGAGAGAGAGAGAGAGAGAGAGAGAGAGAGAGAGAGAGCGAGCGAGAGCGAGCGCGAGAGAGCACCAGGGCCACCTTGTGGGTCTGGCTTATGTGGGCACTGGGGAATTGAACCCAGGGCCTTAGGCACTGGAGGCAAGTGTCTTACCACTGAGCCATCTCTCCAGCCCACCTCACCCTTTTCCACACACACACACACACACACACACACACTGATTTGCAAGCAGAGAGAGAAAGAAGACAGAGAGAATGGGTACACCAGGGCCTCCAGCTGCTGCAAACAAACTCTAGGTACCTGCACCTCTTTGTGTATCTGGTTTTACATGAGAACTGGGGAATCAAACCCAGGCAAGCACCTTAACCACTGAGTAATCTCTCCAGCCCTTCCATTTAAAAAATATTTATTTCTTCTTTTGAGAACCCTGTTCAGTTCTACTTTTTTATATTTTATTTGAGAGAGGCAGAGAAAGAGAGTATGTGTGTGTGTGTGGGGGGGGTGCCAGAGCCACCAGCCACTGCAGACAAACTCCAGATGTGTGCACCACTTTGTGCATCTGGCTTTACATGGGCACTACAGAATAAAACCAGGTCAATAGGCTTTGCAGGCAAGTGCCTTAACTGCTGAGCCACCTCTCCAGCCCTACCTCACTCTTCAGCACGAGGAGTGATATACATATCCTGGAACTCTTTAAGTCCTAGAAGTAATAAGTTTGTCACCTTTGGATTCATAGTGCAAATAGCATCCTGTAAAAGGCAAGAGCACTTTTAATGTTATGCTTTGCTATGAGAAAAAATGTACTGTTTAATTTATATTTTCATTAATTTTTTTTTTTTTTTTTTTTTTTTGGTTTTTCGAGGTAGGGTCTCGCTCTAAGTCCAGGCTGACCTGGAATTCTCTATGTAGTCTCAGGGTGGCCTTGAACTCACGGCGATCCTCCTACCTCTGCCTCCCAAGTGCTGGGATTAAAGGCGTGCGCCACCATGCCCGGCTCTTATATTTTCATTAAAATTTTAAGGCCAAAAGTGATTAGTACACAGTGGAATCGTACATCAGCAACCTGTTGGCAAACAACAGTTGATGAATTTCCTAAATTAATTTAACACTCACATCTATATTGACCCTTTTGGGAACATGTCAAGGTGAATGCTGATGTGTCCATAGAACGAGAAGCAGGGAAAAGGTAGAATAAGAGATGTATTTTAGAGTTCATTAAAATAAAGACGAATTTTGCTTGTTAAAAGCTAGAGCTAGAGAATCAAGGACACATGTGTAATAATAATGGAGGATGACGGTAGTGACCAGAAAAAAGGCATCTTTCACGGAGGAAGGTGAACTCAATGTAGTCAGTCACTGAAACCTGAAGAGAGACTGTCACTTCAGGGGCAGATTTGTACACATTGCTAAAGAACAATAGTCTGAGACCCAGGACAATGACAGAGCCCAGCATAGCAGCCTTGAAGCAATGTCTCCATCCAGGGTACAGAGAGGATGTCTAACCTGGTCCCAGGTTTTCAGTCTCCACTTCGGGAGTGTAAGTCTTTGAGCTGTGTATGTTTGGAATCTGGATCCGTCTTTAAGACAGAAAAGCAGGACCTACAACAGTACTGTGAGCTCTACACAGCTTAACCTACTGTGAAGAGCAGTGGAGAAGAAACCTTCCAATCTGCCACGTTTACAATGCATTCATGTATGGATAAGACACCATCCTCTACAATGCATCTATGTGTCTGAAAGGCTGCCAAGCCTTTGCCAGGAACCATCTTGCTCAATGCTCACCTCCATGTGAGTACAACCATTATCTAAGTTTTACAGCTAAGGACTAGCAAGATGACCCTGCTTGCTTGTGATCACAGAGGGTGTGCTCATGACCCCCACAGCACCATCCCTCCACAGCCTGCACAGGCAAAGTGCATGCTCCGCTACTGAGCTGAAACCCTGGCCCGCCACCACGTTTCTGTGGAGTCTCTCTCATATAGTTAACATCTTGATTGAAGCCTGAATCATAGAAAGATGCAAATACTTTTGCACAGAGTATCTCAAGGGCCACAGATTAATGTTCTTATAACATTAGGGATCTTTAGGGGCTGGAGAGATGGCTCAGCGGATAAGGCACTTGCCTCTGGTGCCTAAGGCCCTGGGTTCAATTCCCCAGGACCCATATAAGCCAGACCCACAAGGTGGTGGCCCTGGTGTTCTCTCTCTCTCTCTCTCTCTCTCTCTCTCTCTCTCTCT
>PVHP010052503.1:0-11069 GCA_004024765.1 Zapus hudsonius
AGAGAGAGAGAGAGAGAGAGAGAGAGAGAGAGAGAGAGATAAAAAGCAAAGAGAGAGAATGGGTGTTCCAGGGCCTCCAGCCACTGCAAACAAACTCCAGACACTTGTGCCACCTTGTGCATCTGGCTTTACATGGGCACTGGGGAATCAAACTCGGGTCCTTCTGCTTTGTAGGCAAAGCCTTAACCGCTAAGCCATCTCTCCAGTGCTAAAATAATTTTTTTAAAAAAAAAAGACTATGGCGTGGCATAGTGGTAGAGTGCCTGCCTAGCATGGGGGAGGCCCTGGGTTCCATCCCCAATACCCCTCCCAAAGAAAAGTGGGTGGGACAGGAGGTATACCACGTGAAGGGCATAGCCACCTCAGAAGCAGATCCCTTTTGTGTGTGGATGGGGACAGAAGACACCAGGTCAGGTTTGGCTAAGAAGAGAGTTGGGGCCAGGCGTGGTGGCGCAAGCCTTTAATCCCAGCACTCAGGAGGCAGAGGTAGAAGGATCGCCACGAGTTCAAGGCCACCCTGAGACTACATAGTGAATTCCAGGTCAGCCTGGGCTAGAGTGAGACCCTACCTCAAAAAACAAAACAAAAAAAAAAAAAAAAAAGAGAGAGTTGGGAACAGGAGTGACGGTCCTAGAAGTACACATGGGCATTATTCAGGGGGACAGAGAAGTGGGCCACGAGTGGAAAAGGCAGCTGTGGAGGTAAGGCCTGGAGCATGTTGCTGTGAAGAGGAGGGAGGGACAAGGGAGGGGCACAATGAGGGCACCTGTAAAGCCAATCCCTCCCTGCCTAGCGTGTGCAGAGCCTCTCATCTGGGGAGCTGTGGACTTCCAAGCATCCACCATTGTCTGTCAGCATGGGCATTGGACCATGATCCCCATCAGGTTCAGTCACTGAGGGCCCAACAGTGTGTTTTTGGAGTCCACACTCAGCGGCATGGATAGACGCATGGACAGATGTTCTGGGCCTCCCAGAGCCCAGATGCTGAGCACTCACACCCCACACCCCCCAGAGCCTGGCCCACCTTGGGATCCAGATCGAAGAAGCTATAGTACTTGAAGCGCAGCCAGAGCACATCCCCAGCCTTGACACCCTGCTGCATGAGGCACCGCGAAGAGTCCAGCCACCTGGACACAGCAGTGGGGCGGGGTCAGCGCTGGGCGGGGCCAGGTGGAGGGCTCCCTAGAGGAAGGGGCTGGAGGCAGGAGGTGGGGCACGGGAGAACAAGGGCCGCGTACCTGCTGTGGAGCTGGGTCTTGTCAGACAGGGAAGTGGGCCTGGGCAGGCGCTGGAGCAGGAGGGGGTCTGGTGGTGCCTGAGGCCGGCTCAACATGAGGTAGCAGGCCTCAGTCTGGGCGCTGTCTGAGAAGTGGGCTGGCATGCCCCGGAACAAGGCGGGTGCCACACCTGCAGGCAAAATTGGCAGTCAAGGTGAACTGGCCCCAGCCCTGGCCTCAGGCTCCTAAGCCTGCTCTGCCTTGGCCCTGGCTCAAGCCAGTCATGCCCACTCACCCCCAGCCAGGACGACCTTGGTCAGGTCATACACTTCTTCCTCCAGTTCCTTCTCCTTCTTCTTCTTCTCCTTCTTCTCCGGAGCCCGCAGCAGGGACAGCTCCTCAGGGTGCCGGATACCTGTGGGGAGCTGGGCCTCAGTGCCAAGGTCTTGCTCTGTGCCCTTTCTACCTCTCCCTTGGGGAGGTCACAGCCCTGTGAGCAGGATGGCAAGGTCAAGGGGAACTGGGCTACTCACTGAGGAGGCGGCAGATGGCAGCCACAGCCTGGAAGAGGGGCTTCGAGAAGCTAGCTCGGAGGCGCACCACCCGGCGATTGGGCAGCCGCAGGATGACTGGCCGGTGCTGTGGCCCAAAGAAGAGGCGGGCATCGGCCAAGATGCCATACTTGTCCAGCGTCCAGTGTGTCTGCAGCAGCCACTGTTTCTTCTGCTCCCACCAAATGGCATGATCAGACCAGTCCTGCTTTCGATCTGTGAGAGTCCAGGGTGCATGTTAGCCTTGGAGAGTCCTGCTTAGTCTCTCACTTCTGCCCCAGTGCTGAATACAACCCAGTGGCCTGATGATGCCCCAGGTAGACCAGGCTGGTCCTTCTATACGCAGTCGTTTCATCACTTCCCAGGGGAGCCCCCTAGCCCAGAACCTGAGGGTCCCAGTCTTGGTGGTCTTACTTTATCTTTCCAGCCCAATGGGCTCCCTCAGCACATGTGTACACCTGTCCACCGGGGATGCTTGGTTTAACACCCTCTCCCTTGTACTCCCGGGATCTCCAGGAGGCCAACCCAGTGTCTCTTGTCCTCAGTGTCTGGGATTTACCCAAAAGATACCCTGCAAACTTTTACTGCTTAGTAGCTGTGTGACCTTGGGTATGACAATTAACTTCTCTGGGCCTCGGCTTGCCTTTCTTTCTTTCTTTCTTTCTTTCTTTCTTTCTTTCTTTCTTTCTTTCTTTCTTTCTTTCTTTCTTCTTTCTTTCTTTCTTTCTTTCTTTCTTTCTTTCTTTCTTTCTTCTTTCTTTCTTTCTTTCTTTCTTTCTTTCTTTCTTTCTTTCTTTCTTTCTTTCTCTCTCTCTCTCTCTTTCTTTTTTCCTTTTAGTTTGTCTATGGTAGGGCCTCACTATAGCTCAGGCTGATCTGGGTCTCATTCTATAGTCCAGGCTGGCCTCAAACTCACATCAGGTTTTTTGTTTGTTTTTTATTTGTTTGTTAGTTTTTTGGTAAGATGTAACAACCTGACTCATGGCTGCCAACATGAAAAGCGCAGAGTGTGACATACTTATGACTGTACATGAGTGAGCATTCAGTTGAAAACATGAGCATGTCTGTCACTCATCATCCAGGGATTGGGGATGTAGCAGGGATGGCACAGGAGGAGTGTGAAGCAGTAGCAGCAGAGAAACAAAGGGGGACAGAAAGCTGTTCTGGGGCATAGCCCTTTGGAGTTTGCAAAGCTCCACTCTCTTGGGTTCTTTTCTTCTTTTTCTTTCTTCCTTTCTCTCTCTCTTTTCTTGCCCCTCTCTTTTACCTTTCCCTTTCTTTCTTTCTTCTTTTTTTTTTTTTTAAGGTAGGTTCTCGCTTTAGCCCAGGCTGACCTGGATGGATTTCACTATGTAGTCTCAGGGTAGCCTCAAACTCATGGTGATCCTCCTACCTCTGCCTCTGAGTGCTCCCAAATGCTGGGATTAAAGGCATGTACCACCATGCTCAGCTTTAAAAAAATATTTTATTTTAAGTATTAGTATTTCCACAAAATCACCATCCCCAAAAGTTTTTTTACTTATTTACTTGCAAGCAGAGAGAGAGAGAGAGAGAGAGAGAGAGAGAGAGAGAGAGAGAGAGAGAGAATGAATGATGTGCTAGGACCTCCAGGCACTGCAAACAAACTCTAGACCCATGTGCCACTTTGTGCATCTGGTTTTGGTTTAGGTAGGTCATTAGGCTTTATAAGCAAGTGCCTTAACCACTGAGCCATCTCTCCAGCTGCCTTTTCTTCCTTTCTTTTTCCATCTCTCTCCCTCCCTCCCTTTTTTATGTTCAAGACTTCCTTCTGACAACTTTTATTCTTTATCCTTTTCAACTGCCTCTCCTGATCTGTCCTTTAGTCTGGGGCCTCTCCCCCTCCTTAGCTACCTATTCTTCCTGAGAGGTGGTTCCCTTTTATAGCCTCAGCTCTCATCTCCTGCTGGGAGCTGTGTGGCATGGACCTCCACTCCAGACCTTCTCTGAGCCCCTGAGACTAGCTAAGGGACATGCCCACCAGCTCCCTTCATTCCAAGCACCTGCTTACCTGGCTGTGCACCTAGTGTGGGGACTAGAATCGCAATGACTCCTAGGCCCATGCTGAACCATACCCTGGATAATGGTGTTCCCTCCTTCCCACCACCTCCCTGCCAAGGGCTCTCCCAGACCCCCAAGCATCATGGTTTCCACTCTTTTTTTGCATACACATGTTCACAACATCCACTAGTATAGCTAGTCAGTGAGCCTACCTGGCCTCTCACCAGGACAAATAGATGGCCTGATTGTCACCTCTCCCTAGAAAAGTCCAGTGACAAAAGGCTCTGTCCATAGGTTCACCTTAAAATGGCCAACTTTTACAGAAAACCCTGGGCCTTGCCCTTCTGTCAAGGGTAAGCTCCAAATCCCTTACAAAGACTTTAAGGCCTTCCTGCACTTGCAGTGCATCACCTGGGTCTGTCATACCACAGGCATCCTCACTACCAGAAACCTTAACTGACAGTACTCCCAAGTCCCTGGCACCAATGCCATTCTTTCTAACTCGGCTACCTCTCTGGATTCATTTTTAGTGGCCTTCCCAGTAATATGTCCCCTTCCCAGTAATATGTCCCAGGCTAGGGGCAGCCCCTCCAGGTGACAGGCCCCCAAAAGCAGGTTTGTCTGATTGGCACTTACACACAGCACTGGTCAGGCAGCAGGAAGGTCAGACTCATCACTAACTAGGAGTGGGAGTGGGGACAATGCCCCCACTTCAGAGGTCTGAGACCCCTAAACTGAAGGGACTTGCCCCGAGGTGCCCAGCTGGCTGGCTCCAAGCCAGTGCTCACACAGTGCACCCTGGGACATCCAGCCCTCAAGTCCAAGCTATCTTGTTTTGGCTTAGGCCAGCCTCTAATTCAGTCTGACACCTCATTTTCCAAGGGACCCTCTGTTCCCCCACTTTTGCTTTCACAGCTTCTAGCAGCTCCCTTTCTTTTTCTTTTCTTTTCTTGTTTTTTTTTCTTCGAGGTAGGGTCTCACTCTAGCCCAGGCTGACCTGGAATTCACTCTGTAGTCCCAGGGTGGCCTTGAACTCATGGTGATCCTCCTACCTCTGCCTCCTGAGTGCTGGCATTAAAGGCATGCACCACCACGTCCGGCTAGCAGCTCCCTTTCTTGCCTCAGTCCTGTGACCTGGCTGTTCTGGGGCCTAGGGCCTGTCCATAGTCACCCCGATTCCTGTTCTGGGCTGTGTATAGTGGCTTGGGTCTGTCACTGACACTGATACCATTGCTGCCCCCCAACAGCCTGGGATCCAGGTTCCTGATAAAACTTCTGTGGGCTTGTCTTCCACCTCTGGCTATCGGGGTGTTCCTGCCATCCTCCCAGTAAGTGGTAGTCCCCATCCCTGGCTGGGAAGGATGATGAGCCCATGTCACTGTTACTGGCCCTGTGACTTTATATCTGATACCACAGACTGCTCTGCTGTAACTTCCTGTGGGGGCAGGGCCTTCCCACCCGCCTGCCACCCGCCTGCTGAGTGCCTCTTTGGGGAGGAAGTATGGGAGTAGAGGCTCCCACCCCCACCCTGTCCCTGAGGGGCCACAGCTATCCCTCAGGCCTCAGGAGCATGATTTCAACCTTCCTTCCTTCCCTTCTGCCCCTAGAGGGTGAATGGGGGACCATGGACTGTCCTGGCACTGGACAGAACTAGGAGCAGGAGGGAGGGAGACAGAATGGAGGGAGACAAGGGAAGTTGAGGAAATGCCTTTTTTAGAACAAAAAGATTAAGCTGTTGCCTGAGTCACTTTGCCACTGTTATCGTGAGCAGTGGGGTAGGGATGGCCCGGAAGTACAACCATTGTGGCTGACTGTGGGCTAAATTGGGCATATGAGGTAGAGGGGACTCACTGATCTCTTCCACGATCTTCAGGATCACCCCACCGATGTGAGACTCCCCTGTAACCCGGAGGGTAACAGACTGGGCTTCAGGGTCCTCCTCGCCCACAAATACCCGCAACTCCCAGGATGAGTCGATGTAGTCCCCGGAAGCTGTCTTCATCCCCGCCATGACTGCAGCTGCTTCTGCTGAGGGTGAAGGAGGCCAGGTGAGCAGGCACTCAGCCTGGTGGACTGCACTGTGGTTAAGCAGTAGTCCCATAATGCCTGGCTAGGTGGAAGGCAAGGAGTATGCCTGAAGTCCTGCATGCCCTGGTGGTACTGACAGAGTAGCAGCAGGGTCCCAGCCAAGCAGAGACTTCACTGTAACGGTGTATGAGCTGAAGGGTCCCTTGGAGACCATGCTGGCCAGCCCACTCCCACCTCACAGATGGGAACACTGAGGCCTTGTATGAAGGACTCACTCAAGGTCACCATGCTGAATATGAGTTGGACCACACCACCTGGGGTGCTCTCTAGTCCACAGCTCCCCCCAGGCCTATCAAACCCACAGTACTGGCCCACAGCTCACACCCCAACACTCTAGCCCACAGAAGCCTCTGATAAGGTGGAAAATGTAGCTGTGATAAAAAGTTAGAGCAGCCAGAAGTCTCTTGTGGGTAGGGGACAAAAGGGACCTGGGGTCTCCCTTTAGCTTACCTGGCCTGCAAGGGGCAGTGCTGTAGGTGGCGTGGAGCGCCAGGCACCCCTGGCCTGGGGCTGCCTGCCCTGCTTTCTCTTTGGAGCTTCCTTCAGAGGGCAGCCTGTGGCCTTATCGTGAAGGGCGGGCCAGCCCCTCCCCAGGGCGGGCTGGCGCTGGGTGCAGGAAGCACACTGGCAGCATGCAGAGGGCCCCTGCCTTCGCCCCCAGTGCACACAGGAAGTGAAGGAGAGCAGGGCTGGTGGGTCTAGCACCACAAAACCAGTTCAAACTAGAGGAACGTGTGGCATTGGTGGAATAGTGGAGTGCATAGCTGCCTTCCAAGCTAGAGCCCCATTGGTGTTCATGGTGAGCTAGGTTGGGTAGGATCTTCTGCCTGCCGCCTTCAGGTTGCCATGAGCTGGAGCTCTGGACCATGAGACATGAGTTGAAAGGATTGGATCCAGTTCCTTTAGAAATAAGCAGGTGCAGATCCCTGAAGACCTGAGGGAAACCTTTTCACTTTTTGTTTTGAGGTAAGATCTCACTCTAGCCCAGGCTGACCTGGAGCTCACTTTGTAGACTCAGGCTGGTCTCGATCTTACAGAGCTCCTCCTTTGCTGGGATTAAAGGTGTACACCACCTCGCCTGGACCTTTTCACACCCTCAGACTTAAAATATATATTTTGAGCCGGGCATGGTGGCACACACCTTTAATCCCAGTACTCGGGAGGCAGAGGTAGGAGGATTGCCATGAGTTCAAGGCCACCCTGAGACTACATAGTGAATTCCAGGTCAGCCTGGACTAGAGCGAGACCCTACCTCAAACAAACAAACAAACAAACCAAAATATATATTTTGGCTGGGGAAATGGCTCGGTGGTTAAGCAGTTTGCCTACAAATCCTAACAACCTGGGTTCAATTCCCCAGTACCCATATAAAGCCAGTTGCACATAGGGGTGCCTGTACCTGGAGTTCATTTACAGCACCCATTCTGTCTCTCTTCTGTCTCTGCTTGCAAATAAAAGTATTTTAATTAATTTGCAAACAGAGAGAGGCAGAGAATGGACATGCCAGGGCATCTGGTCACTGCAGATGAACTCCAGATGCATGTGCCAGTTTGTGCATCTGGCTTTATGAGGAATTGAACAGGGGTCATTAGGCTTTGCAGGCCCATTTCTCCAGCCTGACTTCTACTTCTGAGCTGCCAGAGGGACAGTTACCAGCCCCAGCTTATCTTCCCTCAGCCCTGTGCCTTCCTGCCTCACACATACCTCTACTTCGTGTGCTAGTGTTATTCTTGTTCCTATCACCTCAGAGGACTCTGGTATTTTTTTTTAATATATATATTTATTGACCATAATGAGTTACATTAGTGGGCAAACAATGAGTTGTTATCCCCAATGCGCCCCCCCCCCGCAGGACTCTGGTGGTTTAACAGCCTTCAAACTCACCTCCCCCACTATGACATAAGCTCCTGTTCTTTCCTGGCCTTGAAGGGATATGACAGTAGCAGACCCTTGTGGAAGTGAGGCCTTCTAACTGCCGTGTGAGAGGAGGAAGCCTGTTGTGGGGATTCCCAGGGCCAGGGGAAAGCTGGCCTACGCAAAACCAGAAGTACAGCGTCTCACTGGCCCACAAAGCAGCACTCTCGGAGATGAGGAAGTTCACTGCTGCTCTGAAGCCTCCACAGGGCTGGAGGAAACAGCTTGCTGCCACCCCGAGGGCCAAATCTTAGGCCTCTTAAAACTCTCAGAAGACAGCACAAGCTCTTGAAAACATCACCCAACTTAACACCCAATAGACAAAGTAAAAAAAAATTATGTATTACTATATACATTAATATAATAATAAACTGACCTCAAGGGGTCATTTTGATTCTGGGCTGTATTCATCTAGTTGGTTTGATTATACTGTGAAGAATTAACAGAATGGGGGTGCCCAAAATTGAACCTGGTGGCACTTGGGTCAGGGGGAGCCTGTGGCTCCTCTCAGCTGTTGAGAAACCATACCACCTAGTGGCCACCCTTTGGCAAAGCCAAACAGCTCATACCAAATTTTCTCAAGCCCATCAGAAAGGAGGACCAGGCCAGGCAAAGGCTAGACTGCCCAGTTTACCTCTCCCAACCTAACACAACTGTGGAGTCTTTCTCTATAGAGGAAAAAATTCACTCAAGGCCACAGCAACATATAACCACGCCCAACTGGCTTTATTGGAGAAGGGACATGGAGTCAACAATGTGAAGACAGCTGGGACCCCAGGTTGGGAAGAACACCCTCCCCTCCCCGTATGTGCCCACTGCCCCAAATAAAAAATAACCAACTATGGGGGAGCAGCTGAGACAATGGTCAGGGCAGGGGAAGGAGACACGGACTCGAGAACAGCAGTGAAGAGACCATGCGTGTGCTGGGAGGGCCCAAGGTTGCGCTGATGAGTCTGTCTTCCAGGTAGGCATGTATAAATATAAAGATAAGCTGTTCTTTCCCCCCCTCCCTTTGCCCTGCGCTGCTTGCTGCCGTCCCAGCTTGACTCTCCACATGGGCCGGAGGGAAGAAGGGGTGAGCAAGTCATCACCGAATTGCGATCAGACCCACATCCATCAGCTTCTGGATCTTCTGGGCGATTACAGGATTCTTTAAATGTCTAAAGAAGGAAAAAGACAGTTGCTTGAAACTTGACCTTTAAGAGCTGTCTTGAAGCTGGGGAGATGGCTCAATGGATAAACATGAACAATTGAGTTTGGATTCCCAGAAAGGTGGGCTTCTGCTTCAAGAGGCAGAAACTGGATCACTGGGGCAAGCTGGCTAGCTAGTTTAGCTGAATCAATGAGCTCTGGGTTCAAGTGAGACCATGCTTCAGTAAATAAAGTGGAGAGCCATTGAGGAAGACACCGCTAAATGCAACCTCCCCACCACATACTCTCCGAGTTGCTAGAAGGTTCTTACCCTAGCCCAGGCTGACCTGGAATTCACTATGTAGTCTCAGGTAGTGATCCTCTAACCTCTGCCAGGATTAAAGACATGAGCCACCACTCAAGGATTTGAGTTGCCAGGTTTTTTTAAAAAAATATTTTATTTGCAAGCAGAGAGATACAGAGAGAAAGACAGAGAGAACATAGGTACACCAGGGCCTCTAGCTACTGCAAATGAATGCCAGATGCACGTGCCACTTTGTGCATCTGGCTTATGTGGGTACTGGGGAATTGAACCCGGGTCCTTAGGCACTGGAGGCAAGGACCTTAACTGCTGAGCCATCTCTCCAGCCCCAAGTTGCTATATTTTTGTTGTTGTTTTAAAAAGGCTCCTCACTGGGTGAAAGTGAAAGCTACACCTGGGCCCAGGAGAACCTGCCTGCTCTACTATGTATCTTTCTCCCAGAAAAACTGCAAAGTAAGTCCACCAAGCTCACCCTGTACTGGCAGCCCTTCTAGCTCTAAGAAAGATCAACCCAAATCCCCTGACAGATCACACTTGCTCACCACCACACTCCCTTCTTGCCCAACTGTGCTTACTCGCTGAGTGCCTGGGGGTCCTTCTGCATCTGCTCCAGGATGAGCCGCATGGCTGGGTCACTCATTATCTGCTGTACTTCAGGGTCAGCCATGGCCCGCCGTTTCACGTCCTCAGGGCTGTCATGTCGGTTGTACTGTGCCATCATACAGCGCTGATAACCGTCTGCAGCCTCCTACATTCCAGAAAAGACCGAAGGGTGGGGGAGAGGACACTACTTGATTCCCTGCTTTAGCAGGTCTAGGTCTAGGACACAAGATTACTGCCAAGAGAAGTAGGAGACAGAAACTGCAAGAATGAAGACTCATCAGTGAGATCTGAAGGAGAACAGGCAGGGGCGACCTAATGAAGACCAGCGCTTGCTTACCTTACAGCTGGAGTCCAGATCCAGTGCCTTCTGATACACATCCATGGCTTTTGTATAGTCCTTCATGGCTTCCAGAGCAGCTGCTTTCCGTGTGTACCCCTTAACTATGGACAAACAGGAGATGAAGCACCAGCAAAGCAGCTTCTGGCTCTGTAGCCCTATCCCTCTGCCCACCTCTCCCTTCTGCCTGTTGGATTTCTTCCTCAAATCTTTGGGCCAAAACAGGGGTAGGGGGATGTAAGGAACTTACTGAAGGTCGGCTCCAGTTGGATACATTCCTCACAGTCCTAGGAAGAAACAGAAGAAGGAATTATGTTTATTCCCTTGGAGATGGTCAACAGCCAGTCTCTCAAGGTGCCCTGGCTTTGTGTCCAGGCCACTGGAGTTACTGAAAAGCAAGTTAAGCAAAGACGAGAAAGATGGGTAGATAGAGTATGAGAAAATATACCCCAATACAATGATAAGCTGGGTCCACAAGGTGAAATGGGTCATATATGATGCCCAGGATGGGGTTAAACTCATAGTTCACAGCTCCTGCCTCAGCCTTCCCAGAATCTAGAACTACAAATATGTTCCACCACACCTAGCACAATTCTTTCACCAACAGTTCAGCATTAGAAGCCAACATTTA
Source organism: Zapus hudsonius (assembly GCA_004024765.1). Classification (NCBI taxonomy): domain Eukaryota; kingdom Metazoa; phylum Chordata; class Mammalia; order Rodentia; family Dipodidae; genus Zapus; species Zapus hudsonius. Next base: position 10,814 of record PVHP010052503.1, read on the forward strand.
ATGAGAGGTATAAGGCAGTACAGAGCATGTACTAGGCCCTAGGTTCTACCCTCAACACCTAAAAGTGTCAACATATAATTGTTAGAGGTAGACAGAAGACAAAAGATATTATTTAGTGGGCTTTTTTTGGGGGGGGTTTTCGAGGTAGGGTCTCGCTCTAGCCCAGGCTGACCTGGAATTCACTATGTAGTCTCAGGGAGGCCTTGAACTCATGGTGATCCTCTGACCTCTGCCTCCCGAGTGCTGTGATTAAAGG
>PVHP010052504.1:0-11051 GCA_004024765.1 Zapus hudsonius
CAGGCTGACCTGGAATTCACTATGTAATCTCAGGGTGGCCTTGAACTCACAGCAATCCTCCTACCTCTGCCTCCCAAGTGCTGGGATTAAAGGCATGCACCACCACACCCGGCTAGATTCTCGTTTTTAAATAAAATTATTTATTTGCAAATGGTGTGTGTGTGTGTGTGTGTGTGTGTGTGTGTGTGTGTGTGTGTGTGTGAGAATGGGCATGCCAGGGCCTCTTGCCACTGCAAAGGAACTCCAGATGCATGCACCACTTTGTGCATCTGGTTTTACGTGGGCATAGGGGAAGTGAACCCAGGCTATCAGGCTTTACAAGCAAGTGCCTTTAACTGCTGAGCCGTCTCTCCAGCCCAAGTCCCTCTTTCCTAACTTCTACTCTCTTCACATCCATCACCCATCTCTAACCAGCTTCCTGCAAAATCGCAAGCCCAGAGAAAATCTGATGAGAAAAACACATTATGTGAAGAATGGTTGGGGGCTGGGGGTGTCACTCAGTTAGTAGAGTGCTTTCTGATCATGCACAAACCCTAGGCTCAATCCCCAGCATTAGTCCAGGTATGGCGGCACAGCCCTATTAACACAGCCTCCGGAGGCTACATAAAATGTGTGTGTGTGTGTGTGTCTGGTGGGAAAAGGAAGAGAAGGAGTGACGATGGATAGAGGACAGGGTCTAGCCAGGAATCCTAAATGGTGCTGATGGTCGTCAGGCATGTAAGACATCTCCTCTGGGCCGAGGGGCCCACGTCTCCGGGACAAAGTCTGCTGACAGCCAAGATAAATCTTCTTTCCTACCAGCCCTGGGAAGCCACATGGGTTTTCAGTTCAAGTCTGCCCGGAGGCCAGCTGAGCTGGGACATTGAGAGATGAGATGAGGCCCTCCCCAGCCAGCCCCACACCCCACGCTGCTTCGGGCCTTCATTATGCTGCACTGGGCTTGTCCTGGGGCCAGCAGCAAAAAGACAGATGGAGTCAGCTCCAGCCTGCTCCCTCCAGCAGGTCCCAAATGCTCTGATAGGATTCTCAGTTCCCTGCTGACTCCCTACCTCTTGTCATTTTCCATCAGCTTTCAGCAAGGAGTCTGTCCTCAGCACATTGTCCATCGGATTCTGAGATTACCATCTTGGGCTTTGAGGTAAAGGGCATTTTAAAATCACAGAATGAGCCAGGAATGGTGGTGTACACCTTTAGTCCCAGCACTCAGTAGGCACAGGTAGGAGGATCATTGTGAGTTCAAGGCTAGCCTGGGACTAGAGTGAGTTACAACTTAGCCTGAGCTAGAGTAAGACCCTACTTAAAAAAATTTATATATAAATACACAAAAGCCTATGGCTGGGGAAGTCTATGACCTCCCTAGAGGGGAACCTACTATTTCTCAATGCATAGATTATGTCCAGCAAATTGCCCTCTAAATACTTATGTTTATGCCCATATGTTAATGCTACTCTCACTTTCGGTTAGAGAAGCTTCTCTTTTCAGATGGTTACCACTCCGGTGACTTAAAACTCACCATAGTGCTGAGAAGTGACAGTGAAGTATTCAGCACTGAGACTTCCCTACCACACTCTTCAAGGCTCAGGGGCCATTGTGGAAGAGGTGGCAGAAAGAATGTAAGCGCCAAAGGAAGGGGAGAACTGTCTTTCAGACACAAAGTGTCCTTGGTAGTCATGACCTCAAGGCCCATAGCTGACACTTCCTACACAAAACCTGCATGACAGGAGGAAAAAAAAATGATGACCTCAAAATAGGAGAGAGACTCATTGGAAAAAAAAGATTCAGTAGAGATTTGAGAGGGGAAAAATTGGGGTGGTGGGAGGGGATTATGATCATGACATATTGTCTATAAATAATTTTAAAAACAGAAGTAAACTGGGCATGGTGGCGCACGCCTTTAATCCCAGCACTCGAGAGGCAGAGGTAGGAGGATCGCTGTGAGTTCAAGGCCAGCCTGAGAATACATAGTGAATTCCAGGTCAGCCTGGACTAGAGTGAGACCCTACCTCATAAAACCAAAAACAACTGAGAGATGTCCCAGTGCTGAATACCCCCCAGACAAAACAAAACAAAACCAAGAACAATACAGAAGTTGGCTGGGGAGTTGGCTTGGAGGTCAAAGGTGCTTGCTTGCAAAACCTGGTAGCCAGCATTTGATTTTGCAGTACCCACATAAACCAGGTGCATAGCGGTACACACACCTGGGGTTCATTTGCAGGGCAGGAGGCCCTGGGGTGTCTATAGTTGAACTGTCTCTCTTCATATATATATATATATATATATATATATATATATGTAGTGAAAGGGAGGGAAAGAATGTTTCAGTACAAGCTGGACATTTGACATTAATTTAGTAGCCAGGCATGGTGATGGCACCTGTAGCTAGTTCAGGAGTCCAAGGCCAGTCTGTAGCTGAGAATGACCTTGAACTCTGGATCTTGCTTCTACCTTCCAAGTGTGCTAGTTCTGCAGGCACTTGCTACTATACCCAACTCCCCAACTTCTTCTTTTCTTTTTTGGATAGGATCTTAGCAGGGTCTCACTGTAGCCCAGGGTGACCTGGAACTCTCAGTAGCCCATGCTGGCCTCAAACTCATGGACTGGTGCTCTCCTACCTCAGCCTCTGGAGTGCTGGGATTCTAGGAGTATGCCACCATGCTCAGCTGAAGCTGATTTCTTTTCTTTCCTTTTTTTTTTTGGTTTTTCGAGGTAGGGTCTCACCCTAGCCCAGGCTGACCTGGAATTCACTCTGTAGTCTCAGGCTGGCCTCGAACTCATGGTGATCCTCCTACCTCAGCCTTCGAGTGCTGGGATTAAAGGTGTGCGTCACCACACCTGGCTATTCATTTTCAAGTATATATATCTATATCTATATCTATATATCTATATCTATATATCTATATATATATATATAGATATATATATATATATATATATAGAGAGAGAGAGAGAGAGCACCAGGGCCACCTTGTGGGTCTGACTTATGTGGGTACTGGGGATTTGAACCCGGGGTCTTAGGCCCTGGAGGCAAGTGCCTTAACTGCTGAGCCATCTCTCCAGCCCAGCACTGGGATTCTCACCTGAGTGCTGAGGAACAAACTCAGGTCTTCATGGTTGTGAGGGCAGGACTTTACTGCCGAGCTGGCTCCCTAGCCCGAGTTCTTTTTCTTCTATTTCTGTCTTGACATGTTAGTAAAATGCAGACTCTGGGCCTCTCTGTTTTGTTGTAGAGAAGCAATTCTGACAAGAGCTCTGATTTGTCTTTTCTAGATAATCTAGGCTGGTGCCTGGACAAGATTACTCTTGCTTTTGCAACCAGCAGCTCTGCACGTCGTTTCCTTTGATAAACGGAATTTCCCTCTTTATAGGACTTAGCCCTGCCTAACTCTGAAGCCATGGTCTTCAGAGATCCACCTCACTCTCCTGAAAGGGCCACTGTCCCTGCACTATGAGGGGAAGTAGAAGGAAGAGAGCACTGGCCTGTGCTCTAAGTAAATGGAGAGGGACTACAGACTAAAAGAAATTATCACATCAGCTGACCGTGGTAGCACATGCCTTTAATCCGAGAGTTCCAGGCCACCCTGAAACTATATAGTGAATCCCAGGTTAGCCTGAGCTAAAAGCAAGATCCTACCTCCAAAACAAAAACCAAATAGGAAATAATTACATCAAGGAGTCTAGAAAAAAAATGACTAAAAAAAAAAATCTCCCTCCCTCGCAATTCAGCCTACAAAATGCCACATAGTGAAAAGAAATTTGGCTCTCTAAGTGTCAACAGTATTAAGCACTAGAGACTGTGGAAGTCATAAAGTGAAATTAACTGAAAACCAGAGATGCCATTACTCATCCGGGAGCAATCCATCTCTCCCAAAGCGAGGAGACAATCTGTGCCCTCTGGAGATGTTTTATGTTCAAATCTTTACTCCCCAGGCTGGGTTTCCATTCTTTTCAAATCCTAAGTGGCCAGGCTGTCATTTCCTGCTAATGGCTCCTATCCAGACTCATGAAGGCACTTGGAAGGGCTGAGCAAGTTAAGAGGAAAGCCTGTAGTCTCCAGGGCCTCATTCTTCCCAGTTATCACCAACTTCTCAAGGGACTGGAAGGCCTTTAAAAGTGGTCTCGAGCTGGGGAGATGGCTTAGTGGTTAAAGATACTTGTTTGCAAAGCCTGCTCACCAGGGTTCAATTCACCAGTACCCAAGGTAAAGCTGCTCTAAGTGGCGAGTGCATCTGGAGTTCATTTTTTCACTCTGGAGGCAGAGGTAGGAGGATCACCGTGAGTTCAAGGCCAGCTAAGACTAAATAGTGAATTCCAGATCAGCATGTGGGTAGGAGGAGGGATTGGACCTACCAAGGTATATGAACTTGGTGCTTCAAAGGGTTAGGGAGCCACTTGTGATGCCTTTGAGGAATGAAGAGTAGGCTGTGTACCATCTTGTGCCACCTTCCTTCTGGCCATTTACCCTCCCTCGGAAGCCCATATCAGCCTCCAACTGCTATGTAGCAGAGGACAACCTTGAACTCCTGGCCTTGTACCTCCCAAGTGCTGGGATTACAAGCCTGTGCCAACATGCTCAGCCTGATTTCACAGTATCTTGTATGGAAAAGGATCCAGGCAATGAAACCAGCTTTATGCTGTTTAACCCAGTCTTTACCAAGTGCATGAGATCTTCAAGCCCAAAATATGCAAGGGTATCTCTGGGAGAAGGCACCTGTGTAACAGGAAACAAGCCCATGGCATCAAGCACTTGAAATTGGAGCCCTTCAGGATCCATCCACCTAACTCTGCAACTTCAGTGCTTGAGGTTCCTGTCTCCAACCACACTCAAGTGCTTCCTGAAATGTGCTACACCTTCAGGCTTCTGTCGGCTGTTTTTGGAAGACGCAAGTTTTCTTTTATTCACCTGGCAGGCCCCATTCATTTTCCCTGTCCTGATCCAAGCACAATCACATCGCCTGCAAAGCTTCATAGTCTCTCCCAGGTACAATAAATCGCTTCCTCCTGTGTTTCCAGTGTACTTTACTCAAACTTCATTCACTGTATTAAAAGTAATTGGAGAGCTTTACCATCCCGCTGGCTCCTTCATTAATGACTTAAATAAATCTCTGGCATGTGCTCATTTTAAAAAAAAGTAACTGATTTGAAGCAATCTTTCCTACTGGTTATGCATTTATCAAGATGGCAAGGACAAGATCTCTTTTTAAAAATTATTTTTATTTATATATTTGCAAGCAGAGAGGGATAGAAGAGACACAGAATGGGCATACCAGGGACTACAGCTGCTGCAAATGAATTCCAGATGCATGTACCACTTTGTGCATCTGCTTTTACATGGATGCTGGGGAATTGAACTTGGTTGTTAAGCTTTGTAGGCAAGGGCCTTAACCATCAAGCTATCTTCCCAGTTCCTAGGTCTCTCTCTCTCTCTTTATTTGGTCTTTTGAGATAGGGTCTCGCTCTAGCCCAAGCTCACCAGGAATTCAGCATGCAGTCACAGGCTGGCCTCCAACTCAGGGCAATCCTCCTACCTGTCTCCCAAGTGCTAGGATCAAAGGAATGTGCCACCATGCCTGCCTAAGATCTTTTTCTTTTTGGGCTGGAGAGATGGCTAGGCAGTTAAGGCACTCCCTACCTCGAAAAACCAAAAAAAAAAAAAAAATCTTTTTCTTTTTTGAATTTTTTGTCTCTGTTCTTGGAACACGTCATAAAACAGGTCCCCCCCCCCCCCCAGGTAGGGTCTCACTCTAGTCCAGGCTGACCTGGAATTCACTATGTACTCTCAGGGTGGCCTTGAATTCACAGCAATCTTCCTACCTCTGCCTTCCGAGTGCTGGGATTAAAGGCGTGCGCCACCACACCCGGCTCTCCTTGGTGTGTTTTTAATCAAAAAAGAGGTAAGCTGTGTGAGGTGGTGCACAATACTCGGGAGGTAGAGGTAGGAGGATTGCCATGAATTTGAGGTCACCCTGAGATTACACAGTGAATTTCAGGTTAGCCTGAGTTAGAGAAAGACCTTACCTTGAAAAACCAGAGAGGTGGGCTGGAGAGACAGCCCAGTGGTTAAAGGCACTCATTCATAAAACATGATGTCTTGGGTTCGATTCTCTATTACCCACATAAAGCCATGCAGCTGGAGTTCATTTTCAGTGGTTGGAGGCCCTGGTGTGCCTACACACTCTCTCTCTGCTTCTTTCTCTGTCTCAAATACATAAATAATATTAAAAAAGAGAGGTATATCCTTCTTTAACTTATGATGATTATGAGATTCAACTTTGTGAGCTAAAAGTATAAAGCTGAACATGCTCAGAATAGGTGGAAGATATGAAGATCTTCTGTTTTGAGATAGGTTCATAAAATACACATTCCACTTCCCAGTGCCAGATGGATTCATTATTGCGTGTGTGCATGTGTGTGTTGGTAACAACCAGAGACCCAGGGAAACACCTGCAAATAATAGTGTTTCTTGATGTCTCTTTCAGTGCAGGAAAAGGTGGATAAGTAAAGAGAATCACAAAAATCCTCAGAAAATGTCATGGTCAACTTCTCTCAAAACATCCCTGTATTCTGCTTGAGTTTGCTATGAAGCACCCTTCTAGCCCATTCCATTCATGAGCAGCTGAGATGGCTGAGCTCTGCCCATGCCAGGAGCTCTGCAGACAAGGACCGCTGCTCCGAAAAGTGCTGTGGGCAGAAGCAGAGCAGATAGACTCTGTTGTCAGGGATCACGTGCAGCTTCTTAGCTGCTCTGCTTCAAGCACGAGAAAATTATCACTATTAAATACACTGCTTGTCATCTTCATGGGAATGAAAACCTAAAACCAGAAATAAGGGGAAAGCCCAAGAAAACAGTCCTTGTGCAGTTTAAATGGTCACATGGTACCTCCTCTGCCACACAGAGGCGACAGCAATTACCTAATCCATGAGGCACTGCTTGTAAAAAGGCATTTGGCTTTTAATACAAAATGACTCAGAGAAACAAACAGAAAACATCATACAAGCCAGTTATGCAATTAAAAATAAAACAAATGAAAAACAAACCCAACTAACAAATTTCGGTTGATATTCGCTGCCTTTGGCCTATATTAGAAAATGGGAAACTGCAAACCAATTTCTGTCCCGCTGAAGAAACCTGAAGAGAAGCAACTGGGAGCTAGCCTCAGTCACCCTGGAAAACAGGGCACAAGTTGGAATATGGTCATCACCTCTGGTTTCTTGTTAGTAATGGCCATCTGAAGGGAGGTCAGCCTGGGCACCATCTGACTGACGCCAGCCAATTATGTTGTCTGCGGCCTTGAGTTTTCCATTCCACATCTTCACTGAATCTCCCCCATATATAGTCTCTTGTCACTGGACGCCGACAGAACTGAGAGAAACCAGAGAAGAGGAATAGAAATAATGAAGAAGACTTGCTCAAGGGCTCTTGTGTCAAGAGCCAATTCTGGCATAAGAGCAATTGCGTTTAGCTTGAATTCCCCTCCTTAACACCATCCACAGGAAACTGTAGCCTGGCTTTTCAATCCAAGTCTTCTCAAAACACCGATGACGACAGTGCTACGGGGTGGGGTGACTCTGTCGGCAGACTACTTGTTTAACAAGCAGGAAATCCTGGGTTACATCCATCACTATATGTGGTGGCCTGAGATCATAGCACTTGGGGGTAGAGGCAATAGGTCACCTTTGCTATACAGGAGTGTGAGGCTAATCTGGGATACACAAAGATACTGCCTCAAAAGTGCTTCTAGTTGTTATATTCAGAAAGTTGGAACTGGAGAGATGGTTCAGTAGTTAAGGCACTTGCCTACAAAGCCTAATGTCCTAGGTTGGATTTCCTAGTACCTACCTATATGAAGCCAGATGCACAGTGGTTCAATGCATCTGAAGCTTATTTGCAGCGGCTGGAGGCACTGGCACATCCATATTCTCTCTCTCTCTCTCTCTCTCTACCTTTCATCTCTTCATCTCTCGCTTGCAAATAAATAAATAAAAATGTTTTTAAAAAGGAGCTGGGCGTGGTGGCGCACACCTTTAATCCCAGCACTCAGGAGGCAGAGGTAGGAGGATTGCCTTGAGTTCAAGGCCACCCTGAGACTACATAGTAAATTCCAGGTCAGCCTGGAATAGAGTGAGACCCTACCTCAAAAAACCAAAAAACAACAACAACAAAAAACCAAACAAATCAAAACACAAAAAAAGAATCTCAGGATATTTCTCCCCCCTTAAGCCTCATTAAAACGTTTACTTTTTTTTTTGGTTTTTCGAGGTAGGGTCTCGCTTTAGTCCAGGCTGACCTGGAATTCACCATGTAGTCTCAGGGTGGCCTTGAATTCATGGTAATCCTCCTACCTTTGCCTCGCGAGTGCTGGGATTAAAGGCATGCGCTACCATACCCAGCTAGTATATTTTAATATAATAAATTTAAATTCATTTTATAGATAAGAACACTTGTAATGTTCATGTTTGCATGTCACCAAAATGGATAAAAATTGTACAATAAAATACAATTTTCAGCTGGACTTATGCCTTTAATCCTAGTACTCAGGAGTCTGAGCTAAGAGGGTTGCCTTGAGTTTGAGGCCAGCCTAGATTAGAGGAAGACCTTACCTCTATAAACACATAACCAAAGCAAAGATTATTATTATTTTTTTTTCGAGGTAGGGTCTCGCTCTAGTCCAGGCTGACCTGGAATTCACTATTTAGTTATTCTCAGGGTGGCCTTAACTCAAGGCAATCCTCCTACCTCTGCCTCCCAAATGCTGGGATTAAAGGCGTGCGCCACCACGCCCGACAGCAAAGATTATTTCTAATAATTTGAAAATAGTAACCCAAACACAAAAAAGCCCCATTGTTTGCACGGGAGTTCACACAACAGAGATGTCCCTGTCTGCCTGCTTCCCAAGGCCTACAGTTTCCTTTTCTGAACAGTCAGGACAGACTTACTGATGGGCTCGTCAGGATGGAAAGCGACTTCATTGATGGAGCCAGCATGGCCAGGCAGCTTATACAGGATCCTCCTGCTTGTGGTATCCCACACATAGACGAACCTGCAAGATACAATGAAGCAAGCCAGGGTAAGCTTCCCAGGTCAAAATGGAAACCCAGGTTTACTGAACTGTGTTCTGGTTCTTAGAAACGAGGAATGTAGTTTGAATAAAGACATGGACCTAAGTGAGCAGAGAAATAGGAATAGCTAAAAATATATCCTTGAGCTGCGTGTAGAGAATGCCTTTAATTCCAGCACCTGGGAGGCTTGACCAGAGGACTGATGTGAGGGTAGGAGAGACTGGAGATGAGAGTTCTTTCTGTGGACCCCACAGAGAAACGTCTACCAAAAGCACCTAGTATAATTAGGCCACAGTGAATCCCATAATCATTCAGGAATGTCTGAAAGTTAATCCAAGTCATTGAAGGTTGGGAGTCTAGGTTTAGATTCAGCTCAATTTATTATTATGTTCAAACTACTATATTGTAGCATTGTGCCTGATCTTTAGCACAATATTCAAATAGAGCTGCTCTAAGGTCAGGAACTTTCTGCTATTTAACCTAATCCAAATACTCACTTGAGACAAGTTTTACATAAATTCATGGGCAGAAAATACCAAATTTTAGAATAGAAAGGGGGCAACAGAAATCAGATAGTTGAAACTATTTTATAGATAGGAAAACTAGGATACAGTGACCTTTCCAAGGTGGCACAGTTCATCACTGACAGAACAAACATTATAACTCTTAAAAAAACCAGGAGTTTGTGTTTATCTTTTTAAAAAAATTTCTTTGTAAGCAGAGAGAGATAGAAGAGAGAGAATGGGTACGCCAGGGCCTCCAGCAGCTGCAAATGAACTCCAGATACATGCGCCACTTTGTGCATCTGGCTTTATGTAGGTACTGGGAAGTTGAACTCAGGTTGTTAGGTTTGCATGCAAGTACCTTAATTGATGAGCATCTCTCCCACCCCAGAACTCTTAATATATTACAGTATTCTCCTCCCCTACCATTATTAAGCATATTGGCAAAAAAGTTCCTTTTGACCCTCAACCATGTCTGTATTAGTTACCTACCATCTCGATTGCTTAAAAGCGATCTATTGGTAAATTAAAAGGGCTGTTGGCTTTTAAGCAGCCGTTAACAGACCTTTAAAATACATTTATACACATGTTTTACTCAATCAAGAACTCACTAGTACTTCAATAAAAAAATACCCAGCTCTTGGGACTGTGAATGTACCTCAGTGGTAGAGTCCATACTTGGCATGTGTGAGGTTCTGGGTTGTAATCTAAGTGCAAAAAGCTAACACAGTGCTTGGTAACTTGTCTGGGCAAGTAGATAACTACAGACGTTAGACACAAAGAATTTACTGAATAACCAACTCTAGCTGTATGGCATAATTATCAGACATAAACCAACAAGTATCGTAATCACAAGGATACACCAAAAGCATACTAGAGAAACCAGGCTCATGAATTTATCAAACACTCCAGACTCCACTGATGCAAACCCCTCACCTGGATCATGTAAAAGGAGGGTACCTCACACTGGTGGCACCTCTAACCCATCATGAGGCCACCTGGTATATGCATCATGGGACTGAGAGGGGTGGACTCCCAATTCTGTTCCAGGGCTTTGGCTTAACAGTTCCCCTGGCTTGAACACTGTAGCGCAAAGGAACCGCTGTTTGCTGGGGGTACCATGTCTTGGCTCAGTTCTTCACTTTGGTAACTGAACAGCTCTGAGACTGTTTGTTAATCTCTCTAACTGCCTGCAGCGACCCTCATTGTATCAACCTTCTACATTTTAATTCAGTAAGACCCCCTTAGGCCCTAAAGCCACTTTAACCATCTCTTAGCTGTTCTTTAGCTTATGAAATCAAGACTGCCTGGTGACTTAACACCAACAACATTGATATAGCCAATGACTTTATTGAGCCCCAGTGCAGCTATTCACCAGCTAAGGAAACTTAGACACTTATTTAACTCCAGCATCTTTCCTTTGTTACACTGATGGAGAAAAATTTATCTTATAGATTAATTTATTATTTATTTATTATTATTATTTTTTTT
>PVHP010052505.1:0-11062 GCA_004024765.1 Zapus hudsonius
ATATTTGGCCGAATTTAATGGCTGTTGATTGACTCCCCCAGGCCCAGGCTCCTTCATTGCATAATTGCTCCTTTCTTGGTTTGCTGTTCTCTCGCAGTAGGAACTGTATCCAGCCTATTCATGGCCGCAGACTATGTTTCATGCCAATGGTCTGTTTACTCCAGTTATCGCAAATCAGCTTCCCCTGGCAGCTTGTGCAGTGCCCTCCAGCCCTTCACTAACTGCAATCCGGGGGTTGGTTACTATTCCAGACCTCGCTGGGACTCTTGATGAAGAGCGATGGCATTCTGCGGTTTCTTCAGCAACAGGATTTTGTCTCAGGCCTGGGGAGGGCGTTCAAGAGCCTTGACAGAATTCTGTCTTGGTTTTGGATCCTCATGGGTCTCTTTGGTCAACAGATCAGTGAGGGAAGGGACCGGTGACTGGGACCCGGGGCTTTCAGACTGCTCAATTAGTCACAGACTTAGACATTCTCCCCTGCTACTCGTGACCCCTCTAAAATGAAGAGTTTTACGAAGAAAGGAGCTAAGATGTTGTCAATTTAGTGTGAAATACTCCAACTAGGAGGGGGAAGGCGAGAGAGTTGGTGACAAGGCCGAGGGAAGGAAAGGTTGGGGAAAGGCTCCTTCTCTAGGCTGAGGGGGGGATAAGAGGCTCCTGTTCCAGGCTGAGGGGTGGAGCTCCTTCTCCCAGGCCTGGGGGGCGCACAGGCTCCTACTCCAGGGGGGGGGTGAGGAGACAGAAGGCACTCATGGGTCCTTTCTACTGTGCATTTTTCAAACAGTTTATAAAATAAAGATTTAACACCCGGTACGGTGGCACACACCTGTAGTCCCACCACTCAGGAAGGTCATGAGTTAGAGGCCTGCCTGGGCTACATAGTGAGTTCCGGGCCAGTCTAGGCTATTTAGTGGTGAGAACTTGTCTCTAAAGAAAAATAAAAATGTTGTGAAACTTACAAAGCAGACATGTGTGAGTGGGTTCACTATACCCAGGAGCTGACGCACAGGCTGCTCTGAGCCTGGGAAGCCTTCCAGACAGCTGTGACTCTCCCCAGACCCTTAAACACCAGAATGGGAGCTGCTGTGCTGGGCCACAAGAGAGGGGTCCAGGAGGGGCGAGTCCCATGAGGGACTGAGAGGGCCCCAAATGAGGAGGTTTCTTAAGCAAGAGAAGGCTGAAGTCAGTGCGGGAAGGAGGAGGAGCCCTCTGTGTGTCTGGTCCGGCCTGTTCTGGTTGACTTTGCCTGACCCCTGTCAAGACATGTCAGGATTTTTGTTTTTTTCGAGGTAGGGTCTCACTCTAGCCCAGGCTGACCTGGAATTCACTGTGTAGTCTCAGGGTGGCCTTGAACTCTCGGCAATCCTCCTACCTCTGCCTCCCGAGTGCTGGGATTAAAGGCGTGCACCACCACGCCAGGTGACATGTCAGGATTTTTAAAAATTTATTTTGATAATTTCGCATTGCTGCCCAGGCTGGTCTCAAACTCAAGGTAACCTCCTGCTACAGCTTCCCTTCTGTTGCGATTACAGGCCTGTACCAACAAGCCTGACTATGCCAGGGTGTGTTTGGGGTTTGTTCACATGTATATGTCTTGAGAGATGTGAATGTATTTTCGTCTGTGTGTGTGGAGGCCAGAGGCGTCTTCCTCAATCACTTCCCACATTATTCTTTGAGACAGGGTCTCTCGCTGAATCTAGAGTTCACTAATGTGCTAGCCTATCAGTAAGCTCGAGGGTTCCTCCTGTCTCTGGGGTTACAGGCCAGGTCCACGAGTGCTGAGGATCTAAACACGAGGCCTCACGTCTGTATGGCAAGCACTTTACCCAGTGAGCCACCTCACAGCTTTGCTATGTCAGGATTTAATAATAATTTTATTTATTTATTTTCAAGCCGAGAGAGGAGAGAGAAAAGAAACAGACAGAGAGAAAGGGTACGTCAGGGCCTCCAGCCACTGCAAATGAACTCCATATACTTCCCAGTATTCCAATATCACTCTCTTGGCCAAATGAGAAACAGACACAGAGATTGGGAAACTCACATAAGGTCACACAGGCATCAAATTCAAATCCACAGGTAAGTTCTGAACCTGAGTTAAAACTTCAAATAAGCCAGGCATGGTGGTGTCTGCCTTTTATCCCAGCACTGGGCAGGCAGAGGTGGGATGATCACGGCCAGTCTGGGACTATGGAGTGAGTTCCAGGTCAGTCTAGACGAGAGTGAGATCCCACCTGAAAACGAACAAACAAGGGTGAGAACTGTTTCTTCTTGCTTCTACCTTGGACCTCAGTCATGGCCCAATAGGACCCATCATCTCAGCCCTTGATCTTCAGAGAGAGCCGAGGACAACTTTCCACCAGAAAGGGACAACTAGATGCTCAGGGCCACCTGAGGGTAGGGAGCAAGGACGGATCTGCCTGAGTCAAGCCTGGAGCCCCCAGCAAAGTGACCACAGGGCCAAACTGGTCTCCAGGAGCCCCAATGCAAGGCACAGTAGCAGGGCCTTCATGTGGTGGGGGAAGTGGACTCCAGCCACCAACCTCAGAGCACAACCCTTCTACTCTTTGTTGTATGCCCGAGCCTCAGTTTCCCTTCCTGTACAACGGGGCTGGCCAGGCCTACTAACTAGGGGGTGTGAGAATTGGCTCGAGCCCACCACAATGTCCCCATCCTTGATGACATCACTTTTTATCACAAAGAAGAAAGGGTTGCATCCTGTAAGAACAGAAGTGTGTGAGGGACAAATGAGTAGCTTAGCTAGAAGGGACTGGAGCTGACATCTCCTGCCAGCCCATGAGCCCTGTGGGGACAGAAAGTTCAGGGTTGCCCTGTCCATGTTGCTGACCCTGCCCAGCTCCTGCCTGTGCCCACTCCACATTGGGGCTGGGCAGACCCCGGGCCGGATGGCACGTGTTGGCTTGCAGGCTCCCTGTAATGCTTGGAAGAGCGTCACTTTTCAGTGCTGAGCCACCGAGAGCCTTGGTCCAGGAGGTCATAACTAAGAGAAGCGGATGCATGCCGGCATGAGGCAAAAGCAGAAAATGAGCCATGCCCTTGGACAAAGCCCTCCCCCACCCACACATCCAAGATTGAAGGCTCCTGAGCAGGGTGCCCTGGGGTAGAATGTGAAGCCTTCAATTAAGGCTCATGACAACCTTGATTTCTTTGATGGTGCAGTTTATGGAGAGCTGAATGACATGAAGAAGTCCCTTGCAGGGTGAAAGGTCAGCTGAAAGAGACAAGGAAGGGAAGGATGTTGAGGGCTGGAAATACTGAATAAGAGATAAGCACGCCAAGTGTCACCAATGGAGCCAGAGGCTGGCACACCTTCCTTCCATTCTGCAGCCACTGCCAGGGGTCAAGATGTCAATGCCTAGGAATGCGGGGGCTATGACACCTCAGGTTTTAGCACATCTTGTTCCTTAGAAGTCCACACCTAAGTCTCCCTGTGTCCCCCTCAGATACGGCTTCCTTAAGACTCCCATCAGGAACTGCAAAGTGCACATGAGTTCAGCCCATACAGGGCTGGCAGGATGCAATACAGAACTGGGGGGAGATCACAGGCAAGTGTGGGTTCAGGCCTGCCAGAATTCATTCATTCATTGTCTCCCTCCCTTTTTCTCCTCTCTCTCCCCTTTCTTCTCCCTCTCTATCTCTTTCCCTCTCTCCCCGCATTTCTTGCCTTGGCAACCTGGCCTATGGCTCCCTCTCTAGCACCTCTCATACTCTTTCCTCTGTCCCCAAGGAGTTGGCTTCCTGGACACAGTCAGTGGTCTCAGGCTTCATCTGACACCCCTCACCCCAAGCTGTCAGGGTTGAGGACTGCGCTCCTGCTATGCAGCACCCAGGAATGACTACCTTCTTCCCTGTGTGCTGAGCTGCTGCTGGTGTCCTGACATCCAGTGTGGACAGGTTCTATGGAATGTGGTCCCTTGGGCCCCCTCTGAGCTGAGCAGGTTCAGTGTGAGAGGGCCCCATGAGAAGCTTGAGGAGAAGGAAATCTCTTCCCTTCCTCCCCCACCCCACCCTCTGTTTGTGGTGTGTGTGTGGTGTTGGTGATGGTTCCCTCCCTTCCCCCCTCTCTGCCTCTTTCATTATTATGGAACTTCCCATGGATCTGTAATTTCAATAAATCTCTTCCTCCCATAACTGTGCCTGGTTTGGAGAGTCATCCCAGCATTGATGCACACAATGCATTACAAAAGTACACACATAGACCTGCACACATGCATTACAAAAGGGACGTTGTCATCACCTTTAAGCCAACCAGGCTGAATCCTGTGCTCTTCCCCTCAGGTAGGGGACACTTGTTTCCACCTGGTCCCAGACCACCCTCCTCATCATACCACCCTGGCAAGCAGGAAGACATCACCTCTGAGGGCTTTCAGAATCCTTGCCCTTCGGGGTTCAGCTCAGAAGCCAGCTGCTTAGAGACTCCCCAAAAACTTAGAGACTCCCCCAAAAGCCCCCAAGACACCTTCTTTGCTCTTTACCTTATTTCATAGCTTCCTGAAGTCATCTTTTTTTCTTGTCTTTTTTTAGAGACAGGGCTTCACTGCATCCCAGGCTGGCTTCCAACTCATAATTCTTTGCCTCCACTTCCCAAATGCTGGGATTACAGGATTGTGTCCACATACCCAGCTGCCTGAAATCATCTTAATCTATTTCTAACTCTCCAGCTTCAGCCATGACCTGGGAGCACCCAGAGACAGTGACTTCATATCTCCTTCCCTGACCTTATACCACTGCTGTTAAGCAGGTGCACCATTCAGAAGACATTTGGATCCTGGAAATACAGATGAGAAGAAAGTATCATCTGAGAAATATTCTGTCAGAAGCACACGTCTCCTCTGCTACCCATATGCCCACGAGGACATGCCTGGGTAAGTTTATTTTTCTTACTAATTAAAAAAAATATTTTCACTTTGTGTTGGGAGGAGGGGTGTTTAGGGTCTCTTGCTGCTACAAACAAATTTGCCACTTTTTGCATCTGGCTTGTCTGGTCAGTTTGAGAATTCGACCCAGGCTGGCAGGCTTTGCAAAGTGCCTTTAACCACTGGGCAATCTTCCCCGCCATGACGCATATGTGGAGGTCAGAGGACAGTTTGAGGTGCTGGTCCTCATCTTTGACCTTGTCCTTGATCGTCACTGCAAATGGTGGGCTAGCAACCTGCGGGTTTCCAGGAGACCCTCATGTGTCCATCAACCATCTCCCCATAGGGTGCAGGGATTACAAATTTGTGCTTCTCTGCCAGCTTTACATGGATTTGGGGGGATCCAAGCCCGTTCCTCACATTTGCATGGCTATCACTTTGCCCACTCATGGTGGAGAGGGAACCCTCTGTGCCACCCCCCAACCCTGGAGCAGGCGTCTCTGCAGAGGCTGCGTGTGGCCCAGGGCCACTCAGCCCAGCAGGGGTGACCACGGTTGCCTGGCTCAGCACCCAAAGCAGACAGAGGCGATAGCTTTCCAGATGAGGAATGCAGGCCTCGTCCTCCCGGTCACACAGCTATTGAGGACAGGACTGGGACTCAAACACTGTCACACTGCGCCAGCTGACACTGGTTAAAGAGACCAAGAGCCAGTGCCTCATCTGCCCCTGGCCAGCCGCAATAGGGGTCACTTCCACTGGGCTCAAGGGGGGGACACCAGAGGTGTGCCAACAGGATGTCCAGGCTCCGCTAACACAGGCACAGACAGCACGTGGTAACGCGATGGCTCTGCTTCCTGTGGCCAGCCTCCTGGAGATAGGACCTTCATGCCTAGACTCGGGCAGGACTGGGCTCCAAACAGTGAGCTCCTCTTTAGACCCCAGATGGTGACATTCCTTGGAAAACACTCATTTCAGAAACCAAGACACCTTGGGCAGCCGGCCACTCGAGCGTAGCTGACCCCAGACTTCTCCCTCGGTGGAGCCGCAGTGGTTACATGGGCTTCAAGCCACCCATGTGGGCTCCATCCCAGACTTTCCTGTCCGATGGCCTTTGCACTTGCTGATTCCTCCTCCCATAGCACCTTCCTTGCTTGTCCCTGGCCCAGTTCCTTTGTTTTCCTCAACTTCCCCTGTGAGCGCAGAAGCTCAACATCCCCTTATCCCCTGGCCAAATGAGCCAAATCTAATATGGTGTTTCTCAAATCTGATCTCATTCAGTAATCTGACTGCATCCTTTGGTGGCCCTCCCAACAGGTGAAAGGAAGGCATCAAGGGTGTCTGTTCCCAGGAAATGTCCAGGAGGGTAGGAGGAATTATTGTATAATTGAGCGTGGTGGGAAGGAGGGGAGGCAGTGACCTGACAGCACTCTGCCTCTCGTCCACATCAACCTCGTGGGCATGTCTGAGGGAGCCATTCCTCCGTCCGTCGTCTCTCTGGGTCTACCGGAGACAAGAGGCACGTAGGGATACACTAGGATTAGCATCCTTTAAGACACACTGGAGGGCTGGGGAAATGCTCAGTGTGGGAAGTGCTTGTCTTATAAGCATGAGGACCTGAGTTCAATCCTCAGAACCAACATTAAAAGAAGAAGAAGAAGAAAAATATGGACATGATGGCACACACTTGTAATCCCAGTGCTGGGAGGTGGAGACAGGTGGGTCTCTGGGCCTTGCTGACCAGCCAGTTTAGTCTAATTGGTGAGTCTCAAATGAGATGCACAGTGCCTGAGGAACGCCACTGTGTACACACACATGTGGAGAGAGAAAGAGAGAGAGAGAGAGAGAGAGAGAGAGAGAGAGAGAGAGAGAGAGAGAGAGAGAGAGAGAGGAAAAAAATAAAGAAAAAGACACATGACCCAAATTCCCTCTCACTTCTTGGGCCCTTGACACCCCATTCTATTGCCCCGGCTTGGAACGGGCCAGAGCAGGAAGAAGTAGACACTCCATCCTGTTACTACCTGTGTCCTCTGGGGACAGCCTTTGGCTTTCTCCAAAGCCTGACACCCAAGGACACTGACTGAACACAGAGAAGCAACAGCTGCGGCCCGGGGCTGACAGACAGCCACACCTGCAGTGAGGGTAGCACACACCTGCCGTGCTCACCGCATGCCAGGCCGCTCAAACACATTTCCATTTTTGTCTTCTCAAGTCTGAACAAGGCCTCAGAGGGACTGGGTGAGGAGGTGCCCTGGGACACCATGCCTGGTCACCAGAGCTATGCTGAGGTTCATTCAAGGAGGCCGGGAGACAAGGCTCCGAGGGGAACTACACAGACCTCCATGGCAGCCAGACATGAGCAGAGGGAGGCTGCTAGCCCAGAGCCAGAGAGCCCACAGCCCGGGCATTGGGAGCTATGGGCCCTGATCTCCCTGCCAATGGGTGTGGTGTGGTCAGGGCAGGGCACAGGCCCAGTCTGGCTCACGGTCACCCTGACCTCCTAGGCAGGCTGGCAGGAGTCATGGTTTCCAATGCACTGGCAGGGCTGGGCTGCAGCCCCAGCCAATGGACCCAGGCTGGAGGAGACTAGGTTGTTGCTTCCAGTAGCTTCGATGGAAACCATGCCAGACTTCATCACTAGCTCTAGAGGTTTGATGTATGCATCGCATTCCCCCAACCCACTGTCCCCACCAGCGTTTATATGCACATCAACTGATTCAGTTCCCATTCGCTAGAAATGGAAACAGTCTAACACTGAGAGAGAGAGAGAGAGAGAGAGAGAGAGAGAGAGAGAGAGAGAGACAGAGAGAGAGAGAGACAGAGAGAGACAGAGAGAGAGAGAAAGAGCATCCACCTATTACAATGTGCATATGGAAGGCAAAGGAAAACCTTGGGTGTCTGTCTTTGCCTTCCATCTTGTTTGAGGCTGGGTCTCTTGTTATTTGGCACTGTATACACCCTAAGCCTCGGGGAATTTTCCTGATTCTCCCTCCCATCTCAGTGGAGGAGCTCTGGGATAACGCGCTCATGGTATACATAGGTCCTGGGAACTGCACTCACACTCAACAGTAAGGGCTTTGTCCAGTGAGCCACCACCTCCAAAAGCCCCTCCCTGGTTATGAGGTGCTGGGGGTTGAAACTAAGTCTCTACCACCAAGCCTTTCTTTTTTTAATTGTTGAAACAGGGTAACTTTCAGTAGCTTTCTCACTTCTATGAACAAATACCTAACAATTTAGGGAAGGAAAGAGTTTATTTAGGCTAACAGTTCCAGAGGGTAGAGTCCATCATGGTGGGGAAGACATGGTAGGGGTGGGAAGGCCCATCCCAGGAACCCACTTCCTCCAAGGAAGGCTACACACCCTCAAACAGCTCTGCCAGCTAGGGACCAAGTGTCCAAGCACATGAGTCTAGGGGCGCTATTTTACATTCAAATCGCATGGTTTGATCCAGGTGACCCCGCAAATAAACGTGTTCTGAATGCCCGATCCCCAGCTGATGGCAGTTTGGGTATTGGAACCTCGTTGGAGCTGTGTTGTTGGGGGTGAGCTTATGGGGGTTATAAGCCAGCTTCCCCTTGCCAGTGTTTGGCACACCTTCCTGCCGCTGTTTGCAGTGCTGTGGCGGAGGTGATGTCCACCCTCTGCTCATCCCATCGTTTTCCCTACCATCATGGAGCTTCCCCTCGAGTCTGTAAGCCAAAAGAAACCCATTCTTCCCATCAGCCACTTTTAGTCGGATTCTTTATCAGAGAAATGAGAAAGCGGACTACCTCAGGGGTCCTACTAAGTTTCCCGGGCAGTCACGGAACTCACTCTGTTGCTTAGTGAAGCCTCAAATTTGTCATTCCCCTGCCTCAGCCTCCTGAGTAGCTGAGATTTCAGTGCTGGGCACCATGTCAAATGAGATCACGTTTGAGGGGCAACTTCAGTCCCTCCCACATGGCTTTATGGTGACTACCCAAAGCAAGCACAGCCTACTGTGGGCCCCTAACACACCATGCCCTTCACCAGGAGCAAAGCTCCCCATTCTGTTTTCCGAGACCCAGGAGTCCCCTCTGCAGATTTTAAAAGAGACTCTTCCAGCAGATTCCTTTGGCCGTAAGTGCAGCAAGCAGCAGGTATGTGCAAAGATGAACCTCTACATCTTCCCTGGGAAGAGCTCTGGAAACCCAGGCTCAGCTGGCCGGGAGCAGCAGTTTCGGGCTGGGCTCACCCCAAGCTGCTCGCGTCCCCTGGTCGAATCTTTCTTAGCTGCTTCTACTAGGGCAAGCTCCCCTTCCTGCGTGAAAATGACAGGGCTCCGTGTCCTCACCATGGACACTAGCAGACCGGCACAGTTCCATAGGGAGCTGTTCTGGGGTCCATGCTGAGGAGCAGGGCACCTCTGCACTGGGGAGATAGGTCACTTTCTGGGGGTTCAGGATGGTCTCCCCATGGCCAGGAGGAAGAGTGGGTTCCACATCCTATTCCAGCCCCATGGCAAGCAAGCCCTCACTGGTTTTTGCCAATCTCAGCCGTGCACATGGTGGTCCCAGCCTGCATCACCTACCCAGGCCTGGGTGGGCCCAGTGTGAGAGTTGTCAGATTTCACAAATAAAGGTTCAGGTTACTATTGAATTTCACTTCCTTTTCAATTTTATTTTGTGTGTGTATGAGCGTGTAGTGTTGTGTGCATACGTATATGCGTGGAGACCAGAAGTCATCGTTGAGTGTCCTCCTTAGCCGTTTCCATCTTAGGGGTCTTGTGTTGAACCTAGAGTGCTAGACTCAGCTGACCTAGTTAGCCAGAAGTCCCAGGGGCCCTCCGGTCTGCTTTCCCATCACGTTCCAGACGTGCACTGCCACACCTGGCTTTTATGTAGGTGCTGGGGATCTGAACTCACGCCCTGTGCTTTCAGAGCAAGTACTTTACCCACTGAGCCATCTCCCCAGCCCTGAATTTCAGTTCTTGCTTTTATTATGATTTTTTCCTGTGGTGCTGAGAATTTAACCCAGGGCTTTGTGCAAGCTGAACGTACTGTACCAAGAGCTACGTGCCCCACCCCCAGCCCACCTTTGAATTTCAGCTAAACAAGAACTATGTTTTTTTTAATCTCTATTAGTCATTGTTTATCTGAGTAGCTGGGTGCCTTATATTCCTATCAGTCTAAAGTCCTTAGTCAACTGAGGCAAGAAACTCCCTCCATCTGCCCCCAGAACCTCGGTACTGTCAGGCTGTCACCTCACATGCACAGGGGATGAGCTGAGGAGAGACAAGGCTCAGGAGCAAGACTTGGCAGGTTGCCTCACTGCTGCCTGGTGGCAGGTCACGTGTGGCACAGCTGTGCGCCAGGCATTATCCCGAGTGTTCTCATGGTGTGCCCTGCATCTCCACAAGAAAGCCAGGAGAGGTGACCACCTGAGACTCAGGAAGTCATGGGCTGTTTGCATGTGAGGTGCTTCCCTCCTACACAAAGGGCTCATGTGTGGAGAGGCTGGTCCCGAGGGGACTGTGCTATTCTGTGAGGTTCTGGAAACTTTGGGAAATGGGATCTGATTGGAAGGAGTAGGTCACTGGGGGCAGGTCCTTGGAAATATATTATTGCTGGCCCCTTCCTGTCACCTGTCATGGCCTCTACTTCCTGTTTACTCAAGAATTGAACACTCCTTTTACCACCTGCTTGCACCACCACGATGCTCTGCACAAGCACGTAGGCCAAGCAACCATGGACTGATGCCTCTGAAACTGTGAGCCAAAGCAAATCCTTCCTCCTTTAAGTTGGTTGTTGCAGTCAGCTTTTTAGTTGTTGCACAAAAAGAGCCCGAGCAAAAGCGGCTTGTGGAGGAATGGGTTTATTAGGTTTATGGACTCGAGGGGAGACTCCATCCTGGCAGGGAAAATGATGGCATGAGCAGAGGGTGGACATCACTTCCACCACAGCACTGCAAACAGGAGCAGGAAGGTGTGCCAAACACTGGCAAGGGGAAGCTGACTTATAACCCCGTAAGCCTGCCCCAACAACACAGCTCTAGCAAGGTTGTAAAACCCAAATTGCCTTCAGCTGAGGATTGATCATTCAGAACACATTCATTTGTTTGTGGGGGACACCTGGGTCAAACCATGACACTGCCTATGTTAAGTCACCATGATGAAAAACAGCTAAGGCACTTGGTAACATTTCAGTCTGGACTCGAACCCTGAATTCAAGTCC
>PVHP010052506.1:0-11073 GCA_004024765.1 Zapus hudsonius
AACTCCTTATTAGGATATAGATAAGTGCTTCCTTATAACTTGCTACACCCTCTGGTCATGTCATTATATGTGGACCCATAGAAAATCTATACGTATGTAATGCTGGTTGGTTAGTGCTCTGTATAACTGTGCTTCCCCATCCTGGTTCGGGGCCATTCCTGCCATTCCTGTGTTCATCATAAACTTGCTGAGTAAACTGAGCTGAGAAGAGCCTGGTGTCGCCTCGTTCTTGCTGGTTGAGCTGAGACGTGACAGTAAAATATGATGATAGTACTTTGACCTAAAATGTTTAGAAAGATATTTCCATCTATAGGGATGTCTCCCTCTCTGCTGTTTAACACTCAAAATCAAATGAATAATTATCAACTATAGATATCCATAAGTAACTTCTCCAGTGACTTTTTCAAGTTATTGAGTTCTACATCTCAAAACATATAAAATTTCAGCTTAATTTTCTTAAGGTGTACCTAGGATTCATATACTTATGTCATAATAATATAACACATATAACATAATGTGTGTCCATGTATGTTGTTTTTTCAAAAAAAGAGAATAATAATATAAAATCAAAATTATAAAATGTGTGGCCTCTCCGATTTTTCATTATTCTTAATTTTGGTTTTAATATATTTTTGGTATACTAACTGAAAAGTGTGAAGTTGTGTAAATGTTAATTTTTTGTGATATACTAAAAGGCCTTATAAATACATGTTCATAAATTTAAGTAATCTTAAAATGTATAAAAAGTTTATATTTAGATTTACTAAATATTTCATAAAACTATTATTTATTTGTGTGATATTATATTCATTAAACTCTTAAAACAAGAGTTTCATTAGACTATAGAGTTTAACATTGGATGCATAAATATTGATATTATTTTCTTTTTTTTTTTGTTTTTTAAGGTATTTTTTATTGTCCATAAAGAGTTACACTGTTTAGTGGGCCAACAATGAGTTGTTATCCCCAATTCCTCATTGCCCCCCTTCCCTATCCCCAGTGAGCTGATATCCTCCTCCGTGGGCCATCTGTATCAGTCTATGTGGTAGGGGACCATGGATAGCCCAGTCTTCAGCCGGGCTCTCCTGACCCGTGTGTTGTTACTGAGGGTTGCCAAGTCTCTGATATTCTCCACCACCATGACTCTCACAATCTTTCTGCCCCCTCTTCTGCTCAGTTCCCTGAGTCGTGGTGGGTGAGTATTAAGGATGCTTTAATGTTGTGAGCTTAGGGGTTTTTGTGTCAAGAATCATTGTTTTCTGTCTCACTGGCTTATCCTGTGTTGATTGAATGGCTGTAGCTGTGGGTCCCTTGTTCATTTCAACATTCTCTGCAGGGTTCCCTATGGACCCTCCACGATATGACTGTGGTGGTTCATCTCTTGCCAGGATCTAAGCTTTCTGCCTGTGGTCGGTTGGTAGGGTTATATGGGCTACAACTCTCTCGCTGTATTCTGAAAAATACAAACATTATCTCCATAGGAGAGTGAGATCAGTATAGGTTAACAAATATACACCATTTTGGATTACCTAGCTTCTATTTTTAGTAGCCTCCCCGTCAGTCAATCGCATAGTGCATTTTTTCTTGGGAGCCCAAGAGTATGGGATCCGGTGCATATCACCCTGAATCCCCAGTTCCAATCAAAGGTTCCCCCTCACTGAGTGGAATATTTGGCCGAATTTAATAGTTGTTGATTGTTTCCCCAGGGCCCAGGCTCCTCTATTGCACAAGTGTTCCTTTCTTGGTTTGCTGTTCTCTCCCAGTAGGAGGTGTGCTGAGCCTACTCATGGCCGCAGACTGTGTTTCATGCTAGTGGTCTGTTTACTCCAGCTGTCGTTGATCAGCTTCCCCTGGCAGCTAGTGTAGTGCCTTCCAGCACTGCACTAACTGCCATCTGGGGGCTGGTTACCATTCCAGACCACGAAGGGTCTCTTGATGCTGATCGATGGCATTCTGTGGTTTCTTCAGCAACAGGGTTTTGCCTCAGGCCTGGGGAGGGCATTCAAGAGCCTTGAAAGAATTCTGTCTTGTTTTTGGAACCTTATGAGTCACTTTGGTCAACAGCTCAGTGAGGGAAGGAACCAGTGGCTAGGACCTGGGGCTGTCATACTGCTCATTTATTCAAAGACTTAGAGATTCTCCCCTACTACTCATAGCCCCTCTTACCAGTTGACACCCACTACTTACTCTTTCGGTTACAGTATGCTTGTGAGGAGTTCATGTTTTTGAACCTAATTTGGATTAGCCACATGCTTAAGCCATTCACCTCCCCCTTCCCTTACACCTAATTCATAACCTCTCACTTCTTTCTATTAGTCTGCATAAAGAAAACTGTTATCCTGGTTAAGGACCACATATGAGGGAGAGTATGTGGCATTCAATTCTCTGTTCTTTTGAGTGTTAGCTTAGTAAGATCTGCTCAAAGTCAGACCATTTTTTCCTAAATTTTGATATGTCATTTTTCCTTTCAGCTGGTAGAATTCCATCGTGTAAATATACCACAGTTTCGCTGTACATTCCTCCATGGATGGGCATTTGTGTTGATTCCAATTCTTGGCTATTATGAATTGAGCTGATATAAATATAGTTGTACAAAATTTTCTGCATCGAGATGTGGCATCTTGCGGGTAGATGCCTAGTAGAGGGATAGCTGGGTCCATTGTTAGTTCTATATCCATTCTGTCTTCTATTCCATTTTTCAATGATTATGGATAATTAAAATATCAAAATACCACTAAATATACTGATTTAGTTTGATTGGTCATATTGAATTTCTTTCTCATGATGATATACAATTATCAAATAAAAAATTTTATTTTGGTTTATTTTGGGATTTTCTTTTTCAGATTGATTATTTTTACATTTATTGTAAATAATAAGATACATTGCATGAGCACGTTTTATGGTGGCATCCCCATTTCCCTCCTCCCTGTTCCCACCCTGCTGGGGGCCTTCCTAAGTGGGCTTGCTAGACCAGTCCATGGAATATGGGATTTATGGATTGTAGCAGAGGTAGCCATATATTTTTTCTGTCTCCCCCACCATGGGTATTAAAATCATTCCACCCCCTTTTCTTCTCGGATCCCTGAGTCAATGTGGACAAGTTTTAGGTCAGCTTTACTGTTGAGGTCTTAAGAATCTCTGGATTTCTGCTTTAGATTGTGTTGGGTATCCTCAGTGTCTATCTCCATTATCCTTCCCCAGGTTATCTGACTTGCTATGGAGGTAGCTCTCTTTCTCATTTCACCACTTCATTTGAGGTCTATATCATAAATTACGGGTGGTTCACTTCCTGCCTCGGTGACAGGTAACATCTCCAGTCCTTTTGGAGTCCTGTTGCAATGAGTTGTCCATGATTCTCACTGGCTTCTGAAACATACAAACAGAATATCCAAGGGAGAGTGAGATTCCTATAGATCAAATGAGACAAACTTTGTAAATCTGTCCATATTTTAATGGGGATAGCCTTTCTGTATATCTCTGGTTATTGGAGATTTCCCCTTGGAGCCCAGGTTGTTGGTTTCCATATGGGATTGCCATGTATCCCAGTTCTAGTTAAGGGTTACCTGCCTCTGAGCAGATCTCTTAGCCAATTAACAACATGTTGATTACCCATCTAGGTTTAGTGCCACTATTGCACTGGTGAACACTTCTTGGCATTACTGGTCTCTACCTGTCTTCATCATTGCTGTAGCATCATTCAGTGTTGTATAACAATGACCTCTGCCTTCTCAGATATCTTTGGTCAATTTCCTCTGCCAGCTGGTCTGCTTTCCAGCACTACACATACTCCCATCTGGGAGCTGTATACCATTCTGGATTAAGCAGGTTCTCTCAGTGTTGCTTGAGGATAGTCTGTGGAATCTTAGCAATAAGGTTTTACCTTTGCCTATGGTGTGCATTCAAGAGCTTTGACATAAGTCTGTCTTATTTGGGGGACATCCTGGGTCTCTTTGATGAATACATCAATATGGGAAGTAACCAATGACTGGGACCAGGAGTTACTGGCCAGAGCAATTTGTCCTGGGGTTAGTCTACCTTCTACCCAATTCAGAGTCTCTCTTATCTGATGATGCCTCCAACTTCCTAGAGATCTTACTGAAGGAAAATGAGGATATTAAGATATCCTTCCTTATTGGTTAGATTGGTGTGTAATTCAACCCACCCTTCTCTTCCTCTCTCCACCCCTATTTCCTTCAAAATCCCCCTTTGTCTATCCCTCAATTCATCTGACAGGTTTTCTTAATGTTCAGGCTTTACCTAGTTAGGAAACACAAATGAGAGAGAATGTGAGGTGCTTGACTTTATGTTCTTCTGTGAGTTCACTAAAAATAATCTGCTCCAAATCCATCCATTTACTTTAAATTTCATTATGTCATTTTTCCTTTCAGCTGTGTAAAATTCCATTATGTTATTCCTTTTTTCAGTGGAAATTACAAAGATGCAATCCCAGAAAACAATGACATTCATAATCTATGTAGGTCTATTGGAATATAAAAAAAGTCATTGTTGTTAAGTCTTAATGTCATATTTTTATATTAATTTTAATTTGCAGTGTAACATTAAGATATAAACATTATTGCCTGTTTATCTGTGCTTTCCTTCAAAACTATTTTCGTTATGGCATAAATTTTCTGTTTTATTTTTATTAAATCATATCTTTTTAAGGTATAAATTTAAGATTAAAGTTTTAAAAGTAGCACACCATGACAAAAAGCTTTAATTTCTTCATTTGAATGACAAAAGTAAAAAGATTCTTTGAATTTGAGGCTAGCCAAAATGAGTTCCTGGTCAACATTAAATAGAGTTAAACCCTGCCTCAAGTTTCAACAATTCTGTAGATGTGAACTGGGAAAAGACAAACAAATTACATATAATCTATTCATTTTTACCAAGCTATATTGAATTATTTTACAATTAGAAACATTAGGCATTAACTGTACAGAAGATCCAGATTTAAAAACATTTTGTAGTGTCCGCCATTTTGGTAATTGTTTAATGTGTTTCTTTATGGTTTTAAATGATAGACATTAGGCTAACAAACATAAAAATTTGTCTACACTTTAAACTGAAATTATTCTTAAAACACTTCCAATCAGAGCTATGTTTTCCTTTTGTTATCTTAATCTAAGAAAATTATTTTACTTACATGAGAACAGATTTTTTTAAAAAGTTCTATACTGATGGGCTGGAGATATTGCTCAGTGTTTAAGGCACTTGCCTGCAAAGCCTAATGACCCAGGTTCAGTTCCCCAGTACATACATAAAAACAGATGCACAAAGTGGCACATACATCTAGAGCTTGTTTGCAGTGGCTATAGGCCCTGGTGGGCCCATTCTCTCCAACTGTCTCTCTTTTTTTCTATCTTTCTCTTTCTGCTTGCAAATAAATAAATAAAAATATTTTTAATTGGTGAGTTTTTTAATGATAACTGGTTTAATTTTTATTGATAACTGGTTTAATTTAAAATATTTAGGTTCAAATATAATCTTTACATCAAACTACCTGCTATAATAATCAATGGCTTTATATAATTATATATAAAATATATGTTTGTACCAATATTTAAAAACAAGAATTGTGGCACTATATCCATGAGGTTTTCCAATTTACTATTTTAACTCCTGTCCAATAAGAATAGTTGATTTATATATGTAGTTTGATTTGTTGTTTTTTAATGTAAACAGTCATATAGATAATGGTATAAATTTAGTCTAAATTCTTTTAAAAATATAATAAATTTAAAGTTTTAAACAAAAATTGCAATCACTATTTCACTCAATAAGTTATGGTCTCAATTCTAGTTTCACAAAAAAGTCCTCATTGCTTAGATTGATCCTCAGCACATGATGGTTCCTGTTTCAAATTTTTATTCTCTTCCTCATAGACAAATGCCCATATCTGGGGTGTGTCGATAACATTTTTTTTTTATCTAGAAATATCATAAAGGCATCATGAGATTAAAAAAATACTTTGTACATGTAACTGCTGCAACTTTGAAACAAATAATACAGAAATAGAACTATTGATAACTCACTGATAGAGAAAAGGAGAGGCACATGACCAGACCTCACCTGGCAACTCCCTAATGGGTAGAGAAAGTGAGGATCATATGACTGCATTACATTTATTCCCTCCTATTTGTCCTACCTCAATGTCCCAGTCTTCTCAATGATAAAAAATTGACTCTTCTGTCATATTATAACTGTTGTCCTGTCTTTAAGACTACCAAGAGTTATAAAATATTATTTGATTTTAAAATTGACAAATGACAAATTTAAAAACTATAAAATTTATTTGGCCTTTACAGTCTTTGTGGCAACTGATATATTAGCATTGATTCATAAGTGAGTATGCATATATTTAAAAATATCAATTATGTTCTTCATCACCAGTCACTTGTCATACTGTCGTGTATTTATATAACTTGTAGTTTGTTTTATGCATAATTAAATTTATGTCCATAAATGTTCAAAAGTACATGGATAAACATTAAAATAATGCTAAATTATTAAAATCAGGCTCATAATATATCTAAAATAATCCATCTCTAAGCTTTTAGCTTTGTGCTTGTTCATACTTACTACAACAATTTTAAAGTTAACACATAAATATATGCTATCCCTTAAATATTATCAAAGTTATTTGGCTTCATTAACAAACCATAAGACTGGTAATATATTTTGTCTATATTCATAATTGCTTTACTTTCTTTAAAATATAGCTTCACAAATTTTCATTTCAATTTCTAAATTATAACACTAATGTTAATAAATATTTTAAAAACATTCAATGTGGGGCTGGAGAGATGGCTTAGCGGATAAGGCACTTGCCTCCTGTGCCTAAGGCCCTGAGTTCAATTCCCCAGGACCCACATAAGCCAGACCCACAAGGTGGTGGCCCTGGTGTTCTCTCTCTCTATCTCTCTCTCTCTCTCTCTCTCTCTCTCTCTCTCTCTCTCTCTCTCTCTCTGTATCTCTCTGCTTGAAAAATAAATAAATAAAATATTTAAAAAAAAAACATTCAATGTAAAAGGATAAAAGTGCATATATAGTTTATTTTGTGTTTAAAAAAAAGACAGCTTTTTTGATCAAAAAGGACACATGGTATATAAAACCCCTTGTTCTGTAAACAAAAAGAAGGCAGAATAAGGGATAAGACTAAAGTTACCCACTATTTTTTTTAAGTTCAAAAAGATGGTCTTCCAGCTGTTCAAATTCCAAGCAACCCAAATTAATTCTGCCATGCCCTCTGCTCCTGCCACAGACCAAGAAGACCCCCATTGTGAAACTTTCTCAGGAGGAGAACTAATAGAACAGATTATAGTAAATAAAGGAAATTTATATGTGTAGCTTAAGATAGTTCCCCAATGCAGGCCCCACAGGTGAAGGAACCCTGAGCTGCTCAGTCCACAAAGCTGGAAGCCTCAGCAGTCCCCATCCTTAACAGCAGGACTGAAGGTTCCAAGGTCCAGGAAGGGTTAGAAGAGCAGGATAGAGTCCAAGTCAAGACAAACACCAACAGGAGTAGGTGGGAGGAATGAGCAAGTTTCCCTTCCCCTCAAGCTTCCTTATATCCAGTCCTCTCCACTTTTAGAAGGCCTGCTCACTCTGGAGGAGGGACCTCCTCCTCAGTCAGTCCTTCTTGTAGTCAATCCTTTATGTAGGCAAACTCCAGAGACCCTCCTCGGATTGCTGTGGATACTAAACAGGTCAAGTTGACAATAAACTTAAACATCATAATAGCCAATTTAATCTTACATTTAATCCTAAGAAATCAATTATTAGTCCACCCATTTGCCCTTATGCCTGGGTTCTAATAATTTTGTCTTACACCCAAGCCACAGGTTTGGCTCCACTTAGAAACCATCCAAGATGATTTTTCTGGGTGCGGGTAATTATGCACATTGCATAAAAACAATTTGTTTCAGCATGTTACCCAAGTGTCCTGCCATAGAGACTCTCACCCTGAGCATCAAGAAATCCTGTGCAAAACATGGGGGGAGGGGCTGTAGGGAATATTACCAAACTGGAGAATTATTTTATCATTATAATTTTAAACTTAGTTATTGTTAATAATTAGATACACTGTATGAGCAAGTCTTGTGGTGGCACCCCCATTTACCTCCTTTCTGTACCCAACCAGCTAAGGGCCCTTCTCAGTGAGATTTCTGGACCAGTACATGGGTTGGGGGTTATGAATTATAAAAGAAGTACCCAGTTGTCTCCTTTCTGTGTTGTTGCTGAGGGGCCATGTCTCTGGATATTCTCCCCCACCATGGCTCTTACAATCTTTCTGCCCCCTCTTCCACAATGTTTCCTGAGTCATGGTCGGTGAGTTTTAAGTCTGCTTTACTGTTGAACTCTTAAGACTCTCTGGATTTCTGCTTTGGACTGTGTTGGGTATCCTACCTGTCTGTTTCTTGCTGTGGAGTTGGTTCTCTTGCTCATCTCATGACTTCCGTAAAGGATTAATTTGGCTGTTTATGATGTTAGGGGTAGTTCATCTTCTGCCTGGTGTCAGCCATCTTCCCATGTCCTGTTGATGGAATTGGGTTCTCCACAGTTCACCTTCTCTTCTGAAAAATACAAACAGAATCTCCATTTATAACGAGATCAGTAAAGGTTAAATGAGACAAGCATTGTTGATTTGGCCAAATTCTGATGGGTGTAGCCTCTCTGTAGATCTCTGATTAGTGGGCATTTCCCCTTGGAATCTGGGTTCTTGGTCTCTATAAGAGTTTGCTACAGATTCTAGTTCCAGCTAAGTGTTCCTTGCCACTGAGTGGATCTCTTAGCCAATCTACAAGCTGTTAATTACCCACCTTATTTTATTATTGATTCTATTATATGGGGAGTAGAATGCGTATCCAGTCCCCAACACTTTTTAGAAAAAATGACCACTACAAACCTCTAGTGGGTGACTTGCCTCCGCCCTTTTCATTTATTAAATGTGGTGAAATAAATTGACAAAAGTGAAAAAAAATAGTCTCTTGACTTACTTTCCATGAATTTCACACTAGGCCAATTCACCTTTGTGATCCCCACCCATATGTCTTTCTTATTGCTCCTTTTAAATTTACACACACAAAAATCTATTTCATATTCTATGCTCCTTCAGCTGATACTATGCTACCAGTATCATCTGCTTGATTATTAATAAAAGTATTATTATGTGATGTGGAGCCTTTTCCTTCTCCTAAGAAATTGCACTGAGCCTTAAAAAGAATCCAGGGTTCCTAATGTAATTAAGAAAAGAGTACAGTCATTCACCTGACTTTCATTATAGAAGCCACATCTGCTAAGAACAATATCTGAGTAAAGCCTGGATGAGATGATTAGAAAGAATGACATATTCAAGATCAATAGTTGTAAGTTCTAATGACAACTGTCACTATCCTTTGCTTCTATGAAAGTCAAATGGATTTACTAGACACTCCATCACAGGAGTCCTAAGATATGGCAGTTTGAAGTGACCATTGAATCCTTCCATCCTAATCTCTTCTCCAATATGCATAACAAAATATCTCCACTTGGGCATTTTCTGTGAACTTCTTCTTTGCAAGATGGACTCCATTTCATTAAATATTATGTGGCAGTCCTTTGTTATGAGGTTTTAGATGGCACTCATCTTCTAAACAATTCTAACTTCATAGATAAATATGAAGTTGAGAAAGGATGTATTATTCATTTAGATTTCTTAGGCACATAGTGAGGTTGTGTCATGATCTTACCTTGGGAACATGTCTTTCCCTTCTAAAGCAACACTTTTTTTTCTACAATGTCACATTTGGTGTTGGAACATCAGGTTTTTATTAGAATATATTCACTCAGGCACACACAGTGATTATGCCCTTTAAAATTTTCTGTTTAGTGAAACTCTCATGAATGATCATTTTGTCATACTTCTCATACTTTCTAGTTTATACTATCTTTAACTCATTGCAAGATGACATCTATTTTGTAAAAATTGTTTCATCAAATTTATCACTTATGTACCATATCAACTAATTTGATATTTGATCTTTATTTTCTAATTGCATTGATATTACATAATATTGTTACTCATTTGTTTATTTATTTCAGACAAGCTTATAACCACCTCCTCATGAGAAAACATCAAGAAGAGAATTTCAGAGAGAATATTGAGGGGGAGAAAATAAAGGCAAAGACCAGTGTAGTGTTGATGTGAATGTTATAGAAATAAAATGTCTTCATAAAACTACCTGATACTGGTAGTCTTATGAAGACTAGTAAAACAGAATTTTGAATGTTACATTCACTGTGAATTCATTCCCAAAAGGCTAAAAACATGCCACATTCCTGAATCTTGCACATGATAATCTTGCATGATAAACTTTTGCTCTTTTAGGGGTTTTGTTTCAATTTTCTCTTAAACTTCTTACATCACCTTTTTAAAAATATTGCTGGATTAAATTTAGATGCCTTCATTAGACAGTTTTTTTCATTTTTTAAGAGTTTTTATTCTCCATTTTATACACATTAGATAAAAAATAATTCCAACTTGCCCATCATAATGTAAGAAGGAATGTTCCATTTTTAAGAGTCTTTTCATCCTCTTCTTATACCACATGTTATATTATTGCAAAACAACAAAAATTTTGAACATATTAAACATCATCTTGCTTTCTTTAATTTCTGAACATGTCTTAAAATTATGAGTGGAATATTTCAGAATAATTCAAAGAGATGTAGCACTAAAGTCCTCCATTGGTGCACTAATGTATTTCCAATTTCTTAATGGAATTTTTGCCCAGAAGATTAAATTATTGAGAAGTACAACAGCATCTAGTGCTTACCGATTTGAAGCCTTAAGGCATTTTTATACCATTTATTACATATGAAAATGTGTGGGAGACAAAATTTAGACTATATTTGTTTCTCTGCTTTAATATTGAATGTCATAATATGGATGAATAGCAATCCAATTGGAAATACTGGGGTGTCCTGTTCAGTACATTACTGGAGCTAATGACAATGAACTTGACATTCTAGCACCAGGTCTGAAACTTGAAGGGTACAGATTACACTCAATTTTCAGTGAATATTCTC
>PVHP010052507.1:0-11150 GCA_004024765.1 Zapus hudsonius
AAAATCATTCCTTTAGGAAGTGTTATCTAATAAGTCTATACAGAATTATGCAACTCAGATAAAAATGGAAGCTTTATTTTTCCTTAATAAGGTCCTAATAGGGTTAAAGGTGGATAAATATTGTTTCATAATCTCATAAAATGTGGCATCCCACAATGTAGAGTACTTACCAGTATCCATAACAACCATGGTTCTTTATATTTTAATTATAACATTCTTTGACTTGTTGATGGTTTATTATGACAAAATGAAGACAACTTAAGGAAGACTATTGATAAATGGATTTCCTACCAAGCTGATGGAACCAAGCTTGATATTCTATTCTTCTGACAAGGTGGTGCTTATGTCCAAAAGGGAAAAGGGATGCAAGATGCTATTTCCATGCCATCCATTCTGAGCATTTGCAGCAAAAAGAATGTAAGCTTCAGACTCCAACAATTGACTCTAGCAAACCAAGGAATATGAACCCCTCAGGAAGAAAGCAACACACCATAAAACTCAAAATACTCTTAAGTTGATGGGATTTTAGTGATGCTTGTTTACTTTGGCTAAGATAAAATAGCATGACATAACCAAGTGCTCTAAAATTACTACTGTATTAAATGAAACAATATTACTTCTCTGTACACAGATGAATATATGTGTAGGTAACCTAATTAACACTAATGAAATTTCCATTTTAATATATTCTGAGTTATTGTTTAAGTATAACTGCGTCAAGTCACAATAATACCAGAAACAGATAGAGATTTAGGGAATACTGTTAAGGTGTCTATTTGAAACCTTAAAAAAATAATAAAGGTAGAATAAGGGGGAAGGGGAAGGGTATTTTATGCTGTATAGGAGGGAATGAAAGATAAGTAAAAGGTAAATGGGGGAAAAAGTCAACCTTGAGAATAAGCCAGGCCCTTTCAATGAAGCTGCAAAAATAATAAATAAATAAATTCTGTATTACTTTCCTTGTGTGAAACTAAGAAAAAAAATTATTTAAAGGTTATTGGCATTAGTATTCAAATAAAGCTGGGTATAGTGACGCATAACTGTAACCCCTACACTTTGGAAACTGAGGCAAGGGTGAGTTCAAGACTACCCTCAACTACATAGACCTGATCTCAAATCCCTCCCACCTCCCACATACCAAAAAGCAACAAACAACAAAAATTCCATAATATAAAATCCTATGTGAAGATCCTGAGTGTCCTACTAAGCCACTTGTTAACATGAATTTTCCTCAGATTTAAAATTCAGTTTTTAAAAAAATGTAAAAGATCTACTTTGAGAACAATATCACCAAAAGTCTGCTGTTTAATGAAATCATTTGGTGCAAACTTTATTGACATTTTTCTTAAACTAATAAGAATTATCCAGAAATTCCTTAGTAAATTTATTTTATTTTTAAAGAAAAGTATTTTTAGCCTCTAGAAAATAAATTTGGTGTTGACAATTTCATTATTATTGGTGTGGTTATAAGACAAAAATTTGATCTGTATAACCCCTCGAGTATTCTCTTAGCATATATTTCAGGATTCACACTATGGCAAAGACTGATTAGATACGATGAACTGTACTTATTCCTCCTGGCACATAGGAAGGCTTCATTTCCCAGGCTCCCTTGTGATCAGAGTAGGGCCAGGTTTCTGGTTTCTGTTAGGTCACTTGTCAAGAGTCATGTCTAACTCATTTTTGCTTTATGGCAGCTGAAAGCAAAGAAACCTATGTAGAAATTTGAAAAAGTCCTTGAAGACAGCAGTGGCAGGATTCTTTCGTCATTATACAAAGGCCACACATTAAATATCTACACAGTGATATGAGCCAGGAATAAACAATTATGTTGCTAAGTTACTAAAATTTCAGTGTTGTTTTTCTGGCAGCTAGCATTAATTACCCCCCAAAAGAGATGAGTCTTTAAAGGTTTTTCTGCTTATATTACTGATTTTTTTACTTAAGTATTGGGTTGCTTAGTTTGAGGAGCATTTGGTACTGATTGTTCTCTTTAGGAACTTAGCAAATTCTAGCGCTGAGTTCAATAGAAATCATGAAAATAATAAATTGGTTGTTCACACTGTGTGATTAACTGAAATATCTTGTAATCAGCTTGCTCTGTATATTTGTTCTCGAGGATATCAAGTTTTTAAATGCTGTCAGGACTTGTGGTGTGCAATGTGTTGCTACATTCAATGCACAGATGAGTTCACTGGTATCACTGTGTAATCAGCAAAGCCAGCAGCTCTGCAGAGCAGAGGAAACTTTACCTTTTGTCAGATGATCAAAGATCGTATATTAGAATTACAGCTATTTGGGGGGCTGGAGAGATGATTCAGTGGTTAAAGGTGTTTGCTTGCAAAGCCCAATGATCCAGGTTCTATCTCCCCAGTAGCCACATAAAGCCAGATGCACAAAGTGACATATGTGTCTAGAGTTCATGGCAAAAGGCTCTGGTACACCCATTCCCTGTTCTCTCTCTCTCTCTCTCTCTCTCTCTCTCTCTCTCTCTCTCTCTCTCTCTCTCTCTCTCCCTCTCTCTCTCTTTCTCTTTATCTCTCTCTCATTCTCTTTCTCCTTGCAAACACATACTTTTAAAAAAGAATTATGGATATTTTAGAATATCTTTTTTTTAAAATATATATTTATTGTCCATAATGAGTTACATTATTTAGTGGGCAAACCATGCGTTGTTATCCCGAATTCCCCAATTCCCCCCCTCCCCATCCCTGATCAGTTGTATATCCTCCTTCGTGGGCTGTCTGTATTAGTCCTTGTGGCAAGGGATCCTGTACATCTTAGTACTCATCCCGGTCTTCCTGGCCCAAGTGTGTTGTTACACACATGCCATATTTTTCATATATGCCAACTATGACTTGAGAGGTGCTAAGTAAGGCATTTGGGTAACACAGCTGGTTGCCAGCAGATCTCAAGCTAACCCCAAAATGACCTAAGTGCTCCACTACCTTCCAACTTGCAACAGCTTTGTACAGCAACATCAGTCAGGGGACTTCCAACACCTGTGCTCCATTCTTGAGAGATCCTGGCCAGAACAGAGTGAGCTTTATGTCAGTTTAACACATAAGCATCACTGACCATGGAGAGGACCCCCAACTCAAGGAGAGCAAATCTACACTTGGTCAGAAATGTAGACTGACACCTGGCACGTGAAGGTGAGCTGGCCATGCTCTTGAAACCTGAACAGGGAAATATGCCATAGGATCTGATATGAAAAGCATTATAAGAGAGAAAAGCTGCAGTCAGGGTCACTTTAAGATTCCATGATGGGAAGATGCTGAAAGGAACAGGCTGCTAACTTCCTCACATCCTATGGTCTAATGCCTCATTTCAGAACTGAGCCTATCAATAAACTCTCTAGCAAACAAGTTCCCTTTATCTCACAGAGGCTTCAATGAGTATACTTATATGACTGTTTTACACTGAAAAACTGAATATGAAAGGCAACTGCTTAAGTAGAGCTTTCATCCTAGTATTATTTAAATACTATAAAATTCTAAGTGGAAGTACATTATAAAATTTAATATGAAATTATTCAAAATTTTACAGATTAAATGGTATCAAAACATAAACAAACTTGAAACACATACCAATTGAGAGTATTTACTAAATTATATCACACAAATATTGTAGGGAAATTGAGGCAGAAGGTACACCGGACTCCAGCACGCTCGGACAAGGATTCCTTTATTCAGCAAGGGGTTGAGTGGACATACTTCTCTCAGGTCTGAAGTCATGTCTATTGAAAAGCTCTCAGGAGGCTCTTTTAAAGACTCTAGATAAAGTTTTCTTGGGCCTGGGCCTCCTTAGGGGGCTGTCTATCAAGAGACAATAGGTGACCATATAAAAGTTGATTGGGCTCTCTGGAGAGCTCTTTACAAAAGGGGCTTATCAGAGATAGGATCCTTCAGATATGGAAAATATTCTTCCAGGTGCTTTTGAGGTGTTATCCTGCGTAAGATCCTGTGTAAAACATTTTCCCAGGCTCAGATAGACCTATATCTTTCCTTCAAATATAAATAACCTTTATAAGTAAATTACCTATACTTATAAAGGGAATATACTTATTGATAAGAACATCAAAACTTCAATAAGAGAATAAGCAAAGAAGATAGGTTGAGTTCACAAAAAATTAGGAAAAGCTGATTAATTTATGAAAATGTTTAACTTTTCTAATTATTAAGCAGTCCCTTTGATAGCTCAGCTGGTAGAGCAGAGGACTAATTATCAAGCAGATTAAAAAGTAAATTATAAGTGATAACTTTTACTTACTAACTGAACATTTATACAAATAGTTAATCATATGTTAATATTAGTTTGGTGAGACATCTAATATCAACACATTGCCAATGTGTTTGTAAATTGATAGACTCTCTGGACAGCATCTATGGGTTTCAAATTGCTTACACTGGCCAAGAAATCCCCTCTGCAATATAACTTTAATTAAGAGAACTATAAACCTGGATATCTATTAATATCTGCTATACTTGTTACAATAATTTGTTATTATCAGCTATCTCCACGGCCTACATAGTACTTGACCTAGAGTCCTATACATAAATGGCATTTTATAAAATCTTGTTGAGTGAACAAAATAAAGAAAACATTCATCATTGTATTATTGAAGCTAAAAACTTGAAAATGACTGATGACTAGTTTATTTTCTACGTATATAATATGCAAGCCTTAGAATTATGTTTAATTAAACTTTCAATGGTACAAGGAATTGTTTGAAAGTAAAGGGTGTCCCCTCCCCATCTCGATTTCCCCTCTCCCTGCCCTCACCTCACAGCTAGGTGCAGGTGCAGCACCTTCCTCTCACCTCCCCCACTTTCCATACACCTCAGGGCCAATTTGGAAACCCCCCCCCCAACCACCAGTCTGACTTTGGGTTAGACTGTGTGTTATTTTCACCATGCATCAGAATCACCTAAAAATAAAAAAGGAAAAACCTTTATTTTGAAATAAATAACCAAAATCCCTCCCATTCTGAACCAGTTGGTTTGTAGTGACACTTAGGCGTGCAAGTGTGTGACTTCATGTCCTTGGGTGAGCTTGCTGAGAGGGGTCAGGCTGCTGCTACTTTGCACTCTGTTCTTTATGCCAGCTTCCCTCACTCCTGCACTGCCTGGTCAGATCCCTTCTGATCTCTTCTTGAGTGAAGTAGACTACCAGTCTATTTCCCCTTAATTAGTCCTCACCTCCAAAAGATGGTGCTGGCGCTTCTAATTTCCCAAATATTTCTCATGCTTCAGGGAATTCGATGTTCCATGTCTTTATATACATCAACACCAACATCAGCTGAAATAAGCATAAATGCACATTTTATTTTACTTAACTGACTTCTGAAATACGCTGTCACTGTGATTCCATAAAATATAAAGAGGAAATGGTAATGAAAATTTCAATAGAGCACTCTATATAATATATTCTCTATAGAATGCATATATATATATATTGTTCAAGTTTGGTCAAATAATTTATCAAATGGAAAATTTTAATGGAAGAGTTTCTGAATCACTTTGACTTTTTCCCTTATGCTCTGGCTACTCTCCTTCTTTCTCTGCTATGGATGTGTGATGAAGTGAGCCAGCTTCTTCTGTCTCTGATAAGCTGTTCTGGTTGGGTGTTTGTCCCACAAATAAGAAGGTATAACGATAAAAATAATGTAAAATGCATAATAATAAAAACAGCATTGCACTGGCTCAAAACACACATATAGATCAATGGAATAAGAGTAGAACCCAAGCATAAGAACATGTAACTATAGCCACATGATTTTTGACAGAAATGCCAAAACTATATACAGGGCTAGGAAGAAGGCACAGCAGATAAAGTGCTTGCCATGCAGGTGTGAGTTACCAGAGTTTGTAATGGTGGAGCTGGGTATTAGAATTTAGATAATACCCAGCAAATTCCAATTCACCTGAGAACTTAAGGAATACCCAAATTTTTGTCTATAAGTTAAAGAATTAAAATTATAGACCACTAGAGGATAAGGTATAGTGGGAGACTTTATTTAAGGGAAAATGGGAAGTTACAGAGTTCTCCAGCCACCAATGTGGAGAGAACACGTGGGAGAGGGTTTAACAAAATCTATGCTGTTTAGCTAAACAAACAGAAGAAGAAAAGATAACAGAGGGCTCCCATAATGAGAAAAAAGGTTCATGTGGGAAGAACTTGAGCCCCCTATCACCCCAGCCACTAGGCCAGCATGAGGAAAGGCCTTATCTTCCTAAGGCCTGGAAAAGTAGAGGTTCTTCTAGGAAGCCATGTGGGAAGAGACTGGACTTGGTTTCAGTGACTTTTTAAAACCTAGGACAGGTAACTCAGAGAAACAGCTGGTTGGTTCATACCTGACCAATCAGTTTTAGCATCTAGGTTTGAGTTCTAGCTAGACACCTACCACTCAGGGGGAGAGGGGCAGGTCAGGCCTGGAATCTGTGAGCTTGCCTGAAACTGTCACAAGTTCAGATTCCTAGACCCCACAGAAAAGCTGGAAATTCAGCTGAACAACAAGAGACCTTGAGGCAGAAAGCATAGACTGACACCTGATTGGTGTCCTCTGACCTCTGTAAATGTTCTCTCTGTCTGTCTGTCTGTCTGTCTGTCTGTCTGTCTCTCTCTCTCTCACACACACACACAGAGATTAGTGAATATGAATGGTTAATAAATATTTTAGGTGTTCAACTTCCTTCAGCACCAGTGAAATGCAAATTATAACCACTTTAAGATTCCATCTGACCCCAGTCGAGAAAAGAAGCAACCACAAACAACGGCTAAGATGTGGCAAAAAGGGAACACTTGTTTACTGTTGGTGGGAGTTTAAACAGGTACAGGCATTTTGGAAATCATTGTGGAGGTTCCACAAACAATTAATAACAGATCTACCATATGGCCTGCCTTTAGCATGCATTCCTGGGCATATACCCAAAGGACTCGACTCCCCATTCCCACTATAGAGAGACTTACACCTCCATATTCACTCTTGTTCTATCCACAATCACTAGGAAGTAGAACCTGCCTAAATGTCCACTGACTGATTAATGAATAATGAAAATGTGGTGCATATACACAGTGGAATTTGGCTGTAATGAAATTTTCATTGATCCTTGTTCTCAGGTCCCCAGGGTAGCCCCACTTTAAATAATAGGTTCCCTTTCAAGATGGCATCTAATAATAGCCCATAAGCCATGGAGAATGATCAGAAGGACTTGGTCTCCACTGCTGACTCTTCATCCCACAGGAGTCATTGTCTCAGAAACCTTGCAACTTGATTGAGGCTTATATGAACTATAGTTTAAGCTGGGTGTAATGGTGCACGCCTTTAATCTCAGCACTTGGGAGGCAGAGGTAGGATGAGCACCATGAGTTCCCATCCACACTGAGACTATATATTGAATTACTGGTCAGCCTGGGCTAGAGCAAGATCTTACCTCAAAAAAAAAAAATAGAAAAAGAAAAAGAAAGAAAAGGAAGGAAGGAATGGAGGGGGGAAAGAAGGAACTGTGGCATGTCCTGTTGGTAAAACTGCCAATAATTTATTGCCAGATCCTCCCTGCTTACCTTTTGGATGAAGCTTCTGCTCTCCTTCCATGACTGGGGAGCCATTCAGAGCAAGGCTGGGTAATATGCTCCTTCTATGGAGTTGTCTTGTTTCTGCAAATTTTTCAGCTGTCCTTTTATTCCCATGGCCATTGCCAATTCCTTTCCTCTCTTTGAACGAAATAGTCTATTTTTGTTATCCTTACTCTTCTTCACTACATCGCTTGAGGTCAGTTCATAATCTACATCTTACCCCAAACAAGACTTATTTTCTAATTGTTAATAGACATTTACCCTAAGTGTCTAAACACAACATGACCTGTAATTTGATATACCTGCACAAAGATTGATGCCTTCTATCATAGTCAGCCACATGCTGCTGACATGAATCTCCAAACCAGGCACAGTTTTGGGAGGAAAATATTTATTAAAATAACAGATCCAGGGGAAGTTCCAGAAAAGGCTGGCACCACTTCACAGATCCAAGCAGAGAGAGAGAGAGAGAGAGAGAGAGAGAGAGAGAGAAAGAGAAAGCCAGCATCAGCAACTCCAAAAGCAGCTCCAACTACCAAACAG
This sequence comes from Zapus hudsonius, assembly GCA_004024765.1. Classification (NCBI taxonomy): domain Eukaryota; kingdom Metazoa; phylum Chordata; class Mammalia; order Rodentia; family Dipodidae; genus Zapus; species Zapus hudsonius. Next base: position 8,122 of record PVHP010052507.1, read on the forward strand.
CAGGTCCTCCAGACTTCAGCTCTGACTGCTCTTTACATATGTATAGCTGGAATTTTGCATCCACCTTAGAAATACCTTAGGGATAGAGCCTAGTATCCAGCCTAGGTGATACCTCCTCCAGCCCTGCAGTTGGAGAATAATTTTTACACTTTTGAATCTATTGGGGGACATTCAGTCAAACTACCATACCTTCTAAACACAATAACTAGCAGAACACATAGAAGTAAGGCAGCCAGACATGGAGATGAAGGTAAGTGGAACAATACTGTCACAGGTACTTCACTAAAAAGCTTAGAAGGGATCAGAATTAACTACTGTTGAAAACAGTTGAGTTATCAAAAGACACACAAATATTAAATGGTAAGGAAAAGAGACATACCTATAGAGATACTATGTTCAAGGATAATTTTCCAAGATCCAAATCCAAACATGACATCCATGATATTTATCAAACCTCTTTTGGGTCTAATTCTGGAGAATGCACACACACACACACACACACACACACACACACACACACCACTATTGTTGGTATGATGGCTTAACTTCATTGAAATCTTGACAATGAAACTATATGAAACTAAAATATTTCTGCATAGCAAAGGAAAAAACAGCCTACATAATGGCAGAAAAATCTTTATATATCACATAGGAGATTATTATTTAGAAAGCATTAAGACCTCCAAAATTAAACACTGAAAAAACCTAATTCATCGAATCTGGAAAAAGGCGAATGAATTGAAGAGACGTTACTGAAAAGACCAATAAATATTGAAAAATGTTCAAAAACCTTATGAGTCAGGAAAATGTAAAATCTCTCTCTCTCTCTACACACACATATATATAATTAAAATTATGTATATATATATATATATGTTATATGTAACATATAACACACACATATATATACATATATGTAACATATATAACACATATATATACATATAATTATAATAATTATATGTATATATATACATGTGTGTGTATTTATGTGCACGTTGAGGTTCCAACTTGCTTCAGTCAAAATGTCTATCAGTGTGGTAGTTCCTCAAACAACTAATATGTTGTTTTATGTAATAAAGGTTTATGTAAAACAAAAATGTTTCAATAATTATTTTTATTTATGGGCTGGCGAGATGGCTCAGCGGTTAAGGCACTTGCCTCCAGTGCCTAAGGCCCTGGGTTCAGTTCCCAGGACCCACATGGGTCGGACCCATGAGGTGGTGGCCCTGGTTCTCTCTCTCTGTCTCTCTCTATATCTATCTATCTACCTATCTATCTACCTATCTATCTCTCTGCTTGAAAATGAATAAAAAATATTTTTTAAAAAAGATTTTTATATATAAAAAAGAAATGCTACTACTGTATATGCATATATATGTATGTATATATAATATATTCATATGTGTGTATGTGTAAGAAGAGAAGGGAAAAGAAAACAAGGCACAACATCTGCTGGTGAGCAGGTAGGGAAAGATTTATGCAATCCTGTTGGCTATTGAAACTGTTGCAGTCACTATGGAAATCAGTATGGGCATTCCTAAAATACCTGAAAATAGAACTTCCACTTGATGCAGCTGTATCTTGCATATATATCCAAAAGAATCTAAGTCAGCATACTCCAGAAATATGCAATGCTCATATTCATTTTTATGCTGTGCTATTCACAATAATCAAGGTATGAAACCAGCCTATATGTCCATATAAAATGTATACACAATGGAATCTTTTCAGCCATAAAAAAGAATTCTATTATATCACTTATATGAAAACGATTGAAATTTGAGATCTTCATGTTAAGTGAAATAAACCAAACAAAAATATGTATAAAATCAGACAATATATGTATTAAATTTATACCATATATAGAATTCACCTATGTATATTTATATTTATAAATATGTAATATTTAAATAAATATATAATTAAATAATATAGTATATAATAACATTATGTACTACATAATATAGACTAATATAGAATAATATAATATGATTAATTATATATAATATAATTAAATATAATATTAAAATAAATATATATGTATTTTTATTTTATTGATATCTATATCTATATGAATGAATAAAAGAACGGTCTGTAAAATGAGACATGAAGAAAGATAAAAAAAAAACATGCTTTCTATCATGTTCAGAAGCTAGGTATACATGCTATATGACATGAGGCAGTTGGGGAAGAGGAAAGGCTCTCCTGTGAGGGCCAAGGCAGGTGGGAATGTGTGTCAACGGGTGAATATGAGCAAAGAACAGACATGTATACAAAAATATCACACTGAAACTCATTTTGGGGGCTGACTGAAAAGAAAAAATAAATTTTTTTAAGTAATTTTTATTTACCCTAATGAATAAGTGGAAGTGAGGAATAATAATGACTCAAGTGTCCTTAATATTCATATAATCCATACTATCTGACCTTATCTATGTATCTAATTTTAAGCAGCTAAGTAAGACAAGTGATCTTACCACCTTGTTTTATAGCTCTAAAGAGTGATTGGAAAGGCATGAGGCTTCAGAACTGGGAGAAACAGAGACTGAATTTGAAAATTAAATCAATGCCATAAAATTTGAAATAATTGAGGAGTATATTTTCTATACATAGAAAATAATGGCTCCAGTTCAAGATGGCCGACTAGCAGCCACTCCACGACCCTCAGGGAGCAGGGATTAGCATTTCTAGCAGCAATCCAGGCCATGGACACACGCTGCAGGACCCATTCCAAACTCCAGCCCCTTCCCAGCTCCAGACCCTGCTGCCTGGAAGCTGACATCACAGATCAGTGCTCACCAAAGGCAGTGAGTGGGACACAATCAAGCGGTTAGAGGCTCCCCACGACCCACCTGCGCCACCCAGCTGCCCCTCCCCCTGCTTGTGCTGACTGATACTGTAGTCCCTGCACACGTCTCTGGTCACCAGAGAGGCAGCTGCACCTCCCCCCCCCCATGCACCACCCAGTCCCACAGTCCCAAATTCAGCAGTCGGCTGCCCCTCCCCCACCCAAGCCATATGATCCT
>PVHP010052508.1:0-11058 GCA_004024765.1 Zapus hudsonius
AAAAAGAAAGATAAGGCTGCTTTTAAAACCCAAGGCAAGAGTGTGTGGGTTCTCCCTGGAGTCTCTAAACCAGATGAGCTCAGCAGCTGCAAGGGGTCATGGGAGTGCCACTGAATGGAGGCTACAGGGCATCACACACTTAGGGCTTGTGCAGCCCGGGCACTGTGCTCTGGGCGGCAGGTGCACTGGGAAAGCTGCAGGTGTCTGATGGCACCATCTCTAACAGCAAAGTAGGAGGGTGATAAGACCCCCTGGCCCATCCCAAGCAGGGCTCCTGGGATCATGTGTTCATAGGAATGGGGCCTTGGGTCTACCTGCTGGTGCCTAATCAATCCCACTGAAGACCTCGGCTGGGATCCATGCACGGCCATGGGGGACCTGGGACAAGTGGTCTTCGTTTCAGCCATTACTAGCTGCCACCCCAAGCTCTGCCCTGTTCTTCACCATTCTTCTTAGATCCTTAGTTTTGTTTGGGAGCAGCTGTGTCTGCAAAGAAGGCTTGTCAATGTGGGGACACTGCTTTTGGTGTGTAGGGACCCAACTGGGATGTAATCCTGAGTTGTTTGTGGCTGCTTGGCACAGGCACACTACACACACACACACACACACACACACACACACACACACACACACACACACACACGCAGACTCAGCATCAGAGCACAGTCCCAGGGACTCGAACCCACTGCCTTCAGAGGTGGGGATGTAACCAGAATACTGAAGCATGCTGGGAAAAATTAAAATACAGGGCAAGAGGGTGAGTGAAGGTTGTGTGGTTAGGACTCATTTGTCTCAGAGGGGAGAGAGAGAGAGAGAGAGAGAGAGAGAGAGAGAGAGAAGAGAGAAGGGATGAAAAGGAAGGAGAGACAAGGAGAAGAGAAGGGAAAACCAGAGAGGAGATAGGAAGGGAGGAGAGGAGAGGGGAAGGGAGGGGAAGAGAAGGAAAGGAGAAAGGAGAGGAGAGAGAATCAGAGAGAGCTTTTGAAGATGCCCAGTTTCAAACAACCCCTGCACAGCAACAAATGTCCCAAAGCAAAACACAGAGCTGTATTGTGAGGCTCCAAACTGTGGTCTGGAAAGTGGGTGCACCCATCTCATCCAGGGCCTCTTCCCTCGGGGTGATCCACACGCCCGTGCACGAAAGCACACCCTGCCACTGTGTACCACTCAGCTAACACAGGGGCCTCAACGTCAGCCTAGATGCCCCCTCACTCCACCCAGGCTCTGACTTGTCAACTGTCCCCAACCAGCTACGAAGCCCACAGCCATTCTTATTCCCAGGGGTGCAGCATGCAGGGTGCAGAGTGAGAACGGCTGACCCTCCTCGGGGTGACTGCATGGAGGCCGCTCTTTCTGAGAGCCTGTGTCTGTCTTCACCTATTGCAAAGGGCACAGGCTTGTCTGTTTGCACTGGGGCCTCCTTTGGGGAGTCGGTGAGCCCTGGATTCTTCCAGAGACTTCTTAAATCCCTCCAGCCAAATTAACAATGCTGTCGGGACCATCGATCTCTTTGAAGGACAGCTGTTCACTGACACCTACCTGTCCTTTTCTGGGAGGACGACTAAAGCAACTGTGTGGTCACCGGAGAGGCCTGGCAGACGAGAGAGCCGGTGAGGGGAGTGGTAAGTGTTGACATGACATGGAGCCATGTCTGTGACATTTATGTTAAGCTGAAAACCTGGGCTCCCCAGCAGCCACCTCTCTACGTCTTCTGAGCTTTGATGGAGGTTGTGAGAGCAGTTGTTTGTATAGAGGATGTCTAGAAGGAGGAATGTTGGGGGACCCTGGACAATCCTGTCTGTGGATACCTATGGAGAGACTGGGAGAGGCCAGGTATCAAAATATCATTGCCATATATATAGTACTGTATGTGTTTGCCAAATGAGAATGGACACTTCCTCATAAGAAATGAGGTGGGGACCGGGCATGGTGGCACACACCTTTAATCCCAACACTTGGGAAGCAGAGGCAGGAGGATCACTGTGAGTTCAAGGCCAGCCTGGGACTACAGAGGGAGTTCCATGTCAGCCTGGACTAGATCGAGACTCTGCTGTGGTGTCTCAGAAGTACTTGATTCCTCTGAAAACCTGTAGAGACAGGACCCAGAGTGTGACAGCTGAAGAGGGGGGGAGGTCACAGGGAGAGGCTGTGGGGACACTGTCCTGGACCTAAACGGGGCTGCCCCTGAACTGTGAATATACTAACAGGAAATGCTGTGAGCTCTTTAAGATGTACTTGGTTTTGAAGCAAGACCGCCTGCCTGATCATGGTTGTTCAACTCCAGGTGATCCAATGGCCCCACTTGCTTTGCTGGAACCAGAGAAGGGACCTGTGAGAGAGTGGGGTTAAGTGCCACCATCGCTGTCACCTGTTTTAGATGAAAAGACAGAGTGTTCAGAGGGTGGCCCTCTGCAGGTTTTGGCCATTTTCTTGCACTTCCTGTGGCTCTGAACATCCCCTTGATACAGTGCTAGTTTGATAGCCTCTGAGGCTGGACCTTCTAGACCCTTTCTCTCTCTCTCTCTCTCTCTCTCTCTCTCTCTCTCTCTCTCTCTCTCTCTCTCTCTCTCTCTCTCTCTCTCTCTCCCTGGTGTGGTAATGTACAGCACTTAGAGGAGGTTGAGGAAGGAGGATGGCCACAAGTTTGAGGCCAGCCTGAGCTATTTCAAAAATAAATACATCAATAAATAGAATAAAAAGATCAGAGACGTTGGTAAAACATCAATGAAAAAGCACAAACCAATAAAACCATCAACTGGACCCAGCCATGGAGCTCTGGTGTGGAAGACGATTGAACACACATGGAACAATGCCAGCCTGTTGGGTGCTAAGGCAGGTCATACGTCCACCTCCAAGTTGTGTCTTCCTCCTTCCCAAGTCTCATCATGTCATGAGACCCTGAGATTTCTGGGTGGTAGGTAGAGCCATGAACCTCTCTGATGGGCCTGATGGATGTACACGGAGCACCCTGCATTAGCAAGACTCCAGGCAGGGCTGGGTCTTTCTCCTTCAACATTGCACACACACACACACACACACACACACACACACACACACACACACACACACACACACTGCTGCTGCTATTAGTCCCCCCTCACGAGTGCATTCGCATTTAGACATGCGCACACCCGTCCAGCCCAGACTGCATGCGTATTTGTATTTCAATGGTTATGAACACGAGCCACGTTTCAGCCAGCTCTCAATGGGGGTCATTTATGAGCAAGTGTGTTAGTTTGGAAATGGGGGTTACAAGGATCAGTTGCTGGGGTGTGTGTGTGTGTGTAAAGCAGCCTGTGGCTGCTGTCATGATTTATATGGAAACCCCTCTCCCCCTGTCCACTGTGGGGCTTCGAGGGGCATCGATGTCTTCCCATCCCTCCCTCCTCTGTCCTCATCCCTCCCCCCTTCCCCCACTCTTCCCCTGAGGAGGTCCAGCTGGAAGGAGACAGGGCTCCTAGTTCAGTGGTGCCGACAGGACTAAAGTAAACACGCCGGCCATCGAGCAGTGAGCAGTTCTGGACAGATGATCGTCACTGGGCTGGCGAGGACCACACACATGACGCCCTTGGACCACACAGGCATCTGCCTGCCCGTCTGCCTACGCCACACGCACACACGCACACACGCAGAGATGCATACAGGATGCCCTCCCCTTACCCATGGGGTCCTGTGACTCCCAGGACAAGGGGAGACACGTTTCTGAAACACCTTGCAATTTCTAAACAGAGGGTTGGAGCGAAGTCCCAGGATGTGCCATTTCTCCTGCGGAGAGGCCTCAGTTTCCCTCTTTGAGTTGGGTGATCAAAAGTCTATGTGCAGATTAAGAGAACATTCCTTGGGGCCCGTTGCTCAGCCCACAGACCTGCTTTACTGTGTCCTGACTTGGGTACTCGGTCTGCAAGCTCCAGGACCAAGGAAGGGCCACCAGCTCTCACACTGGTGCTGGACATGTCAACCCTGCACACCTGAGCCTTGCAGTGCCTGGTCATTCTGGGCTAAGTGTCTTGCTTTCTCTGTGCCTCAACTTCAGCCCTTCTGAAGTGGGGGGAGCAACATGTCCACCCCCAGCACCCTACGACCAAGAAGTGGCTACGCTGGTAGAAAAGGCCTTCAATGTATGTGGAGGGAAGTCGGCTACAGAAACTGGCCATGGCTGTGTCTCAGATTCCCACTGGACAGTCAGTCCAAAGACACCTGGGAGTGAGTTTCTTGGTCCCTTTCTTTGAGTATATCTTCTAAACCCCCAAAAAGAAGTGGGGGGAGGCTCTATGTTGCACCCCATCTGCCCTGAATGGGTAGCCAAGGAGCAGCCCCTGATGGAAGTTGCCATCGGCCTAGGATGTTAAGCGCCCCTACAGCCCAGACTTCCTCTGACCTTCACCGAAGCCCCCACAGATGAGCAGGAAACAGAGAGCGATGGACAGGCACCCGGCTTTGCCCTTCACGAGCCAGACTCCTCCATGTCCCTTCCCTCCACACAGACATGTCTGGAAGAGGGTCCTCAGTCCTGCAATGAGGAACTAGACAAGCAAAAGCCTGCCGTGGGTGTGGGTGGCCCTGCTGGCAGGAGGGCTGCCTAGGAACAAAGCCCATGTCCCCCGATTCTCCTCACAGGGACTTCCAGGTAGGTTTCTGCCTGTGACACCTCAAGGCATGTCTGTAGCCTGGCTCAGGTGGCCATAGGCTGCCTGTGGCCCACCGAGGGCTAGTCTCTGCATGGGTGGGGAGGGCAGTTGCTGGAGTTGAGCTGGGCTATCTGTCTCCGTCACCTGGGCTCTTTGGGGAGGGGAGTGTGGGGCTGTCATAGTGGAGGGCGGCCTTGATCTATCCACAGCCTCTCTTTGAAGCCTCCTGCTGGCTGGAGCCCTGCAGATCAGAGCGTTGTGGCGGCCACAGACAGCAGGGCGCTTGCTCAGGAGACTGGGGTGTGACTGCTGTCCCAAGGTTCTTCCAGGCTGGCTCCATGGTTAGAGCAGCCACCTGGAGGTGTGGGGACACCAGGGGGCTTAGGACACATCTGTGAGGAGCCTCCCTGTCTGGAAGGAGACAGAAACAGAATAAAGAAATCCAAGAGATCCCCCCCCAGAGAAGAAGAACCCCAAACCTATTCAACAGGGTGATGGATGGGGCCCGGATCTTGGGACTCCTGTGAGAAATGCTATCTCATGAGATCCAGGCTTTCTATTTCTAGGTGTCCTTGAGCCTTTTTGTCCCTGTGACCTCAGTCTGACACCCACATCTCTTTCCCTCCATCTGGAAAATGGACATGATGAAGTGAGTGAGCTCCTGGAGCTGCCTGGGGTCTACACTTGGGGAAAGCCCCCCCCCCCAGGACATAGAAAGTGCTGTCCTGGCCAGGACGAGAGGGCCTTGGGGGTGACAGATGACCAGATTTATCCCTGTGGGAGAACTGAGCCTCATTTTCTTCTTATCAAAACAATTGTTTCTGCACCGGAATGTCACAGGTCTGGAGTGATCTGGAGTGGAGACACTGGTGCAGAAGTGAAGAACATGCTGGAATGTTCTTAGGGGCCGCTTCCCTTCCGGGGCTTCCTCTCGCTGGATCTGCTCATAGTTCCTTTGCTGATGAGGGTGAGGTGGAGGCAGGTTGTACCATCTCCTCTGGCCTGGGACCATCCATCAGTGGGCCCAAAGTCCTACTACTGGGGGCTGTGAAGGGTGACTTGGAATGCTTACTAGATGTCCCCTCTGTCCCCCCCAAACACCAGCATGCTGAAAACCTGCTCCTATGATGCCCCCCTCTTTAAACTACTGACACACCTCAGAGGAGCCTGCCTGGACCCTACGGGACAGACAATCGGGACACAGAACATTTGGTTCAGACTGGAGCACCCTTGTTACGGAAACAGATATGGGTCAGGACAGGACAATAGAGATGCGTGCCCTGAATGTGACTTTGGGACCCCACATTGGAGTCTCCCCAGATGGTGCTGAGCTGCAGGAGAGCCACCCCTGAGTTTTATGTGCTGTGATCCTCATCTCTCCCACGACCAGGAGTCAGAGACTCTACACCTCTCTCTCACTGTGGGGAAACCGAGGCACCCTAAAGCAACAAAGCCCCTCCCACCACCAGAAGTCAAGAGCTCTACATCCCTCTCACTGTGGGGAAACTGAGGCACCATAAAGTAGCAAAGTCCCTCCCAAGGGTGGACTGCCCAAACCTGCCCCCCTTCCCCTTCATCCTGGTCTGGAAACCCCACGTGGGACAGGCTCATCTCCTGCCAGATGTGAGTTGGTGAGCTGGCTGGTCACACTAGTCTATAAAGCAAGCCAGAGTATCTCCACGGGCCAGCAACAGGCCCCCACCTCTGTCTTCAGGGTCCAGTACAAGCCCAGAACAGACCTCCTCTAACTCCCTCCCCCCACTCTTCCCAGCATGGAAGGCGTTTGGGTTCCTGCTGAGAAACATGAAGGTCATAACCCCGGCTTCCCATCTGCCTGGCCCTCACCAGGGGAATCTGACAACAGAAGTGATTTATACAGCTTAATGCAACCCAGAGCCCACTGGCCTATGGCTAAGGGAAGGGACAGACAGGATGGCTACCCCACCAAGACCTATTGTTTCACAAGCTGTGTTCAGAGCAGGACAGTCATTCTTGGGGAAGGGACTGCAATAGACCAGAGCCCAGGGACCCACTCTGTAGACTAGCCAGAGTGCCAAGCAGTTTTTAATGTAGGAACTAAGCAACTGGGTGTTACCAAGGGCAAAGCTGCATTGATTTCTAAAAAAAAATCAGTATTTTTTTTTCTCCCAATTAATCGACACAGAGCATCACCCCACCATTTTTTTTCTGAGCTTCCTTTCATGGCCTTGATGAACACTCATTGGGGAAAAAGCCTGACCTTCAACTCCAGCCTCAGCGCTCTCTGATCTGTGACCTTGACCAGCTCATTGGTCATGTCCTCCTTGGAAAAAAAATAGGTTCCAGAATTGGGTGTCACCCCAACTGTGGGCTGATTAGAGGTGCCAAGGACACAGTAGGCTTTGGACCCCAGTGAAGCTCTCTGAATTCTCATCATCTTCCCCCAGCGCAGGATAACCGGGCAATAGTACTTGGTGTTCTGGGTTCAAATCCCAGCTCCTCCTTTGACCCATTGTGTGACTTTGAGCGAGTCTTGCTTTACACCCCTGAAATATGAGAGAATAAAGTACACTTATCAGCACAAAGCATTAATGAGAGCCTGACCCACAGCCGCCGTCACTGTCAACCAGAAAGAACCTTTCATTCGAAGTGACAGTGCTTATCATGAGAGCAACAATAAAACAATATTAATAAAAAGAGGGAAACCAAAGACTTGCATTCCAATAATTTTACTCCTTTTGGATTTTTCACACTGGCAATTATTATAGTTGTTCTTTTCTATTTATTTATTGTTAATAAGTAGAAACTCTGTAATGAACAAGTCTTGTGTTGGTACCCCCATTTCCCTCCTCTCTGCCCCCAATCCACTGAGGGCCCTCCTCAGTGGGATTGCTGGAACGGTCCATGGAATGGAGGGCTTATTATAGTCATTTAAAAAAAATTCTGGGGCTGGAGAGATGGCTCAGAGGTTAAGACACTTGCCTCCAGTGCCTAAGGCCCCGGGTTCAATTCCCCAGGACCCACATAAGCCAGACCCACAAGGTGATGGCCCTGGTGCACTCTTTCTCTCTCTCTCTCTCTCTCTCTCTCTCTCTCTCTCTCTCTCTCTCTGTGTGTGTGTGTGTGTGTGTGTGTCTGCTAGAAAAATGTATAAATAAAATATTTTTTAAAAAATTTCTTTCCTCAAATCTTTAATCTAAAGTCATGAAAGGGAGTTGAGGCAGGAGGATCACTATGAGTTCCAGAGAAGCCTGGGTTACAAAGTGAGGCCCTATCTCAAAAAACAAACAAAACAAAAAGTCATTTAAAATATGTATTGCACAAATAGTAGCACACTAAAATGATAAAGAGAATAGAAACGACTTTTATATTTATAATAAATCTTATTGGGAGACCTTTTTGTAAAATCCAGAAGTCTTTGTGTCTTTGGCCACAAAATGCCCCAGAGTCACTCGTTCTGGAAACACACAGAGTGTGTCTCCGTGTGCATGCCCTCTACTGTCCAGACACCTGGGACCAGTGACAGACCCAAGGATGGGATGTCTGCGTGAGTTAGTGTTGCCCACATGCTGAGATTTGAGCCCGATAAAGCATGCCCCGGGCTTTAGTGTCTGCTCCTGCTGTTCCCCAGCATCCTGGAAGAGGAGCCCCGAGTGGCCTGCACCCTGCCGATCACCCATGGAGCCTGGGCTGCTGAGTTTTCATGACTGTCCCCGGGACAAACCCATCACGACAAGTCCTACTTTACACAGGCATTATCGCTTCTCTCTTCTTTACTGTACATCCTTTGGGACGTGGGAAGGGTTCAATACTAAATAAAGTATTTACCTATGGATCGATAAACATAAAAAGGTGGAAAACTCAGAGATAGGACATATCCTGGGAGATAATTGGAGAGCACTTTTCGAGAGATAAATTGAGATTCTTAAAAAATTCAAACTAATCTACAATGCAGTTTGCTTGAAACCGTTCTAGAACATGGCTGTGATACAGTGAGTAAGTCCTCACCCATGCTCTCAGTCTCCACAACCCCACAGTACAAGCAGTAGTGTGACTCAGTTTCCCCAATGTCCAGCCCGAGCCTTCTGGGGGCGGGGGTGCTAGACAAGAGTTACAACAGTGTGGGTGCCATTTCTCCTATTTGCTATCATTTCCCTCTGGCTTCTTGTCCCCGCCTTCCCCCCAAGGACTCAGGACCCCACTCCCAGTTCACCTCTGTGACACCCTTGCCCACAGTAGCCTCCAGGGAACGGAGTCCTGGAGTCCGTGTGCAACCAGAGGCCAGGTTCTGAGGTGGCAAATTGTCATCCAGGCTGCCCAGGCACAGGGTCTGCTTCCTGTTGGCTCTGGGGGTGACATGAAGACCGTGGGGGTCTGTGTCCAGTGCTGTGGCAGAGGCCAGTCACTCAGGGGTTATCACCCTATCAGCCCAGATAGGGTGCTGGCTCTGCCATCCATCAGCTGTCCTCTGAGGTCATTGAGAGCTCTGGGTCCTGGGAGGTCAGTCACCTCGTTGAGGGGGGGTGGGCAGACCTGTGTGGAACCCACAGGAGTTTTCTGAAGAGCTAGCTACTTTTCTTGTCCCCAAATTCAAGCATAGCCATTCTTTAAACATGCTAACAAAATTTCTTATAAAAGACAGAGGACTCACCCCATATTCCAGGCCAGCCTGGGGCTTCGTAATGGACTGTTTCTCAAAAAAATCATCCCAAGTTGTCCAAGTGGAAAGAAGAAAGTTAGTAACCCCCTTCAAATCTTACCCAGCAGATGTTTGAATCAACATCTGTCTTTTTATCAAAATGGTCTCTCTGGTACTATGGCTGACTGAGAGGCTCTCAACTCAACCCTGAGCAGGAATGTGCTTCCAGGCCCATCAGCACCACGTAGAAAACAGCTGAGGAGTATTCCGCCACCTTCCTTCCCAGTGGCAATGAGACTTGCTCTAGGTTTTGCTCCTATGAACTATAAACACATCATAGGACATCTGCCGCACATGTGTCTCAGGATTTCCTCATGGTAAATTCCTAGAGTCAGGATGACTGGAGTGTGGGCACTCACGTGTGAAATGTCACTAAGGCTCAGCTAACTGACCAAGGACAAAGGAGCACCATTCTCCTCCCACTGATAGCCGCCCTGGGTCCCAGCACCCAGCACTCAGCCCTTCCTTTCATGGGAATCACAGGGCAGGGAGAAAGTAGCACTTCCTAGTTTGTTTCTTGATCATCACAAATTCCTTGCACAAATGTATCAGATGTGTGTTCCTGTGAGTTGGGCCAGCTGTTCAGGACTAGGTTTTCTAGTTGCAGAGGTCTTGAGTGGTCAGCATCTCCATCTATCCATCCATCCATCCATCCATCCATCCATCCATCCATCCATCCATCCATCCATCCATCCACTCTTCCATCCACAGCTACCACCCCGCCATCACTGAGTATCGATCCTCCATTCATTCATTCTCCATCCATGCACACACACCTGGACATCTCTCCATTCATCTGATAGTAAATAAACTCAACATCTGTCCCAGCAGACAAGGCCCTGGGTCTGTCTGTGTGACTACCTCATAGACAGGAGCTCGCCACTGTCTGATGTCATCCACCTGTGATGAGCCACACTGGACTTGTGCTAAGCCTTCTGGGGGACAATGTGTCTAGTGTCTTACAGCAAAGGAGACACATATTACTTCTACCTTTTTCCGCACCCCATCAAGGTCTCCGACACAGAGAGGTGAAGTCATTGGCCCAGGGCCACATAGAAGCAAAGTGACCGGTCAACCTATGATGTTTCTCAGACACAAAAGAACTTGGCACATTTGAAAGGCTCCAGAAGGCCTGGAGAGATGGCTTGATGGTTAAGGCACTTGCCTGCAAAACCTAACAGCCTGAGTTCGATTCTCCAGGACCCATTGAAAGCCAGATGCACAAAGTGGCCCATGCATCTGGAGTTTGTTTGCAGTGGCTGGAGACCCTGGTGAGGCCATTGTCTCTCTGTTTATAAATAAATAGATAAATAAATAATAGTTTTATAAAAGCTCCAGAAAAGAGGTAAAACAAAACATTTTCTCAGGCTGCTTTTCTGTAATGGCATCTCGCTCAGGCACTGGCTTCATTTGCCCAAGGAAACAGAGCCACCATTGGCACACCTGTGCGGCCAGTTTTAGGTAAGACTCGCGCTGGCACCTGGAGCTTTGAAGAAGCAAGGGGTCTCAAGGACATTCCAGGGGAGCCATGTGCCATGGTGTGCTCAAGGCGGATGGAAAAAAGGTCTGAATTCATTGATATGGATCTCAAATTAACCCAAAGTGCACACCTCTGTTTTTCCTACTAGGAGCCAATTTGGGAGACCCAAATTTTCTTTTTCTTTCTTTCTTTCTTTCTTTCTTTCTTTCTTTCTTTCTTTCTTTCTTTCTTTCTTTCTTTCTTTCTTTCTTTCTTTCTTTCTTTCTTTCTTT
>PVHP010052509.1:0-11111 GCA_004024765.1 Zapus hudsonius
AGGAGGGGAGTGGAGGGGAGCCAGAGAGCAGGGAGGTGGTGTGGAGACACCCAGCCAGTGGCCTGATCCTCTCAGCCACCCAGACCCACACCAGGGACGAAACGGACCTCTGGGCCCAGCAGGTCCACCCTCCCCAGCTTCCCAACCCCAGGGCCACCGCGAGGAAGGACACGGAGTGGCTGGACCCACTTCACCAAGTCTCCAAGGGTGACAGACGACATCACACAGTTGTCCCAGGGGGCTGCCCAGGTCCCTGATGTGCAGTGACCCAGCGTTTGCATGAAACCCCTGTGTGTCTTTCATATGCATTCATCTTTACCGGACTCTGGGCGCCCATTGACAGCACAAACGCTCTGGAAACAGCTGGTACCGGGTACGGTTTAGGGACGAAGGCCCATTGCGTTTTTCTTCCAACCCACAGTTTGCAGAGCCCACGGAGGCCGAGAGCCCCCTGGGTTCCTAGATGAAGAAAGGTCCAGTGGTCACCCCAGGCTCTCGCTGTGCACAGCCCTCCAGCTGGCATGGAGGGGTTTGTGCAGCTGTAATAACTGGGGCAGCTGCCCTCCTCTCTGGAAGCTGAGGGGCTGGGGGGCTAAATACAGGCGGGGTGGGGCACTTGCCTGCAAAGCCTAATGACCCGGGTTCAGTTCCCCAGTACCCATGTAGGGCTGGATGCACAAAGTGGTGTGTACACCTGGGATTCATTTGCAGCCTCTAGAGGCCCTGGCACATCCATTCTCTCTCTCTCTCTCTCTCTCTCTCTTTCTCTCCTTGAAAAATGAAATTATTTTTAAAAAATAATCATGGGAGGGTGGAGATATGGCTCAGCAGTTAAGGGACTTGCCTGCAAAGCCTGAGGGCCCCGGTTCAGTTCTCCAGTACCCACATAAAGCCAGCTGCACAGTGGTGCACGCATCTGGAGCTTGTCTGTAGCGGCTGGAGGCCTGGTGAAACCATTCTGTCTCTCTCTCTCTCTTCTATCTCTCTCTCTTTCTCTCTGCTTATAAATAAATAATATTTTAAAATAATGATAATAATAATGGGGTTCTCCTGAAGGTTGGTGAAGTGTTTGTATTTTACCAAAGGGTAATGGCAGGAGTATTCACACACACACACACACACACACACACACACACACGCACACAAAACATGTACATGCACACACCTGCACAGATACACACACAGATGCACACACATGCACACACGCACACACACATGCACACACACAACATGCACACACATGCACACATGCACACACACATATACACACAGTCACACATGCACACACGCGCGCGCGCGCACACACACACACACACACACACACACACACACACACGTGCACACGCAGCATTAAGAAGAGGCCACGAAGACCTCTGAACTTGGATTTGGACCCAGGAGCAGCCAGCATGTGTCGGCTGGTGAGCGCCTGGTGTGGGGAGACGGTGGAGGATGGCCCGGGGTGCGCCTCCTATGGCAGTGGCATTGCTCAGCCACCTTCCCTGAGTGTCCCTGGGGAAGGCTGAGAAACAGGCCGGCCAAGCCCGGATTTCAGCAGAGGCAGCTTGTGAAGTCTTGGCGACATCGATGATCCCCGCCAGCCTCGGTTTCCTCCACTGTGACACAGGACAGTGACTGGGTGAACATGCAGGAACACACCTGCCAGCTCTGAAGATCCGTGGCTCAGCGCGGTGACAAAAACGCTGTTAGGAACCCGCCCATCAAGCATGCTGTGTGACCCTGAGCAGGTCCCTTCCCCTCTCGGGGTCTCAGGTTGGCTCGAGAAGGGACGCATAGTGAGTTCTGCTGCTCTAAGCATGGTTCCCAGACATGCTCTCCATTTGAAATACCTGAGAAGGTTCTAGAAGTCTTGATGCCTAGGTCCAATCTCAAGCCTGCCCCACCCACCCAAGGTTTCCCCATGATTCCAACAGGGAGCAAAAAATTAGGGTACCAACTTCTTGGCCCTCTGTGGTGCAGCCAGGGACGGAGAGAGGGGAGGACACCCAACGTGAAATTGAGTATCCATAGTCGCTGGAGGAGGGCATGGGGTGTAGGGCTTCCTTTGGGTAAAATGACCATTTGGGGACAGTCGAGGTGATGACTACATGGCATCAAATATACAAAATGGGGCTGGAGAGATGGCTCAGCGGTTAAGGCACTTGCCTCCAGTGCCTAAGGCCCCGGGTTCAATTCCCCAGGACGCACATAAGCCAGACCCACAAGGTGGTGGCCCTGATGCTCTCTCTCTCTCTCTCTCTCTCTCTCTCTCTCTCTCTCTGCTTGAAAAATGAATAAATAAAATATTAATATATATATATATATATATATATATATATATATATATATATATATATATATATATATATATATATATATATATATATATATATATATATATATATATATATACAAAATGCTCTCAAAGCGTATACTGGATTTATTTTACTGATTTAATTTTTTTATTGTAATTTATTGTAAAATTAATTGTAAAACAGGTTTTTTAAAATGTCATTTATTATTGTTATTTGTTGTTTGTTGTTGTTTGAGACAGAGTTTCAGCTAACCCAGGAAATCCTCAACTTTGTACCATGTAGCCCAGGTTAGCCTTGAATTTCGGATCTTCCTACCTCTGCCTCCCGAAGGCCCGGATGACAGATATGTGCCCCTTAAAAACGGTGGCTGGAAATGTATATTTTAAAATGGCAAAAACTAAACCCAAAATTAAAATAAAATAAATAAAATTCAATTCAATTTCCAAGTAGCCTGGGGTGGTAGCGATCCTTCACCATGAGTTCAAGGCCAGCCTGGGCTAGAGTGAGACCTTACCTCACAAAACACCAACAAAATGGTGAAAATGATCACCTCCATGTTATGTATATTTTGCTTATCTTAAAAAAGAAAACAGAAAAGGGGGAAGAAAAGAACAAATACAAATTACAGCAAGAAGTGGGTGTCATTTCCCTAGAGTCAGAAGTAGGGGATTGAATGCACAGCCTGAGAGCCAGGGCCCTGGGTTCAAATCCCCAGTCCGCCCCTTGCTGGCTGAGTGCTGTGTGGCCCCAGCAGAGCAGTCTGAAGCGCTGCTCTGAGCTCCTGGTGACAGGAGGGTGTGGGACACAGGGTGACAGGACTCTGCCTGGATGTAAGGGTTTGAGAGGTCCAGCGGCTTCCCGGTCTGTGGCGACACCTGCTGGCTGATCGCGGAAGGACATAAATTTAGCGTCCATTGGCTAAGCACCTGCTAGGTACCAACTCCTGGGACTCAAGCTGCTTCATTCCTCCATCGGGCCGGCCCAGAACTTTCTCTGTAATCTCAGGGTGGCCTCAAACTCATGGAGATCCTCCTACCTCTGCCTCCGAGTGCTGGGATTAAAGGTGTTGGCTACCACACCAGATTCAAAAAAAGAGATTTTTTTGTTAACTGTATTTTCACTCCCACACCTTTTAGTACATCTGAACCATTTCACACTATGTATATACATATTATACTGTTTTTTTTGGGGGGGGGGTTGGAGGGGGCAGAGATCTTCAGTTTCTTGAAACACACAAAGGCGCCATCTTTGAGAATATTTTAAAGCCTGCAGAGAAAACTGCTTGTATTCCCCAGGCAGCCTTTGGGCAGCTGCCCACCACCCACAGGTGGGAAATATCAGAAGAGCAGGTTGTGTCTTCGCTGAATAGGTGTCATTGTCCCCTAAACCAGGAGTCTGGCGATTATTTACATAGCATTTACATCACCCAGAGAGTGTTTGAATTGTCCGGGAGGGTGTGCAGACCTTGACATTTGCATTGGGGACTTGGGCATCTGTGGTCTGTGTGTCCCCCGGGGATCCAGGAGCCCCTCTCACACACACACCCAGGGCTGGCTGCGCCCAGCTTGGATGTCAAGGAAGGCATCTGTGTGTGTGTGTCTTTCTTGTTCCCACGGAAGTGCCATGAACATTACACAGCTCAATTCTTAAATGGTTGCAAGAAAATAAAACTCTTGGGGCTGGAGAGATGGCCCAATGGTTAAGGCACTTGCCTGCAAAGCCTAACAACCTGGGTTCAATTCCCCAGTGTCTACATCAAGCCTTTGCCGCAGCTGGGGGGCCCTGGCATGCCCATCGCTCCAACATTCCTTGCAAATAAAATAAAATTTTTTAAAATAAAAAGAAAACTCTTCACTTGAAATTTTAAAAAGTTATTTATTGATTGCTTTATTTATTTGAGAGAGAGATAGAGAGACAGAGGCCGACGTGCCATCTTGTGCATCTGGCTTTCCACGGGTATTAGGGAATCGAATCCAGGTCCTGAGGCTTTGCAGGCAGGCGCCTTAACCATTGGGCCATCTCTCCAGCCCAAACTCTTCATTTCATATCAACGAGGCAATGAAGTGAGATGGCTGAACCCTAACTGGATTCTAGACATTGAGGAGACAGGACCTGCTGGGACCCCACTCTCCCAGGCTAAGACTTGCTCCCTGCGCTGGTGGTTCTGAAGGGTGGGCGTCTCTGGCAGGTCCCACAATCCGCCTCCACAGAGCTGCCTTGGGCTCCCCATCTTGGGCCCTGTCCCATGCTCCAGTGCCCAGAGGGCCAGGAGGATATTGTGATAAAAAAAACTTCCCCTAGTGACAGATGCAAGCAAGTGGAGGGGTGAGAACAACAGTCCCCCCAGTCTATGAGAGACAACCTATGCCTCACACCACCTACACCCCCCCAGGACACCTGTCCACAGTTGGCCACAATCTGCCAGGTTTGAGTGGTGGCTGGGCCAAGAGCAGGCTACTCAGTCACTTCAGGCTCTTGCTTGGGCCCGTGACCCAGCGGACACACAATGGCCCTACGGAATGGGCTGGTGACCCCCATGCCCTGGACATTTTGGTCTCTGTACCAACAGGAAAAAGAGTGAGGGTTGATGTTCCTGCTATCGGGCTGGGTTCTGATAGTCAAGGGCATCTTGGATTGTACCCACACAACACAAGGAAGGGGGACCATTCCTGGAAGTTCATAATAAAGAAAGATTTGGGGGGAATTTCAGCAACCAAAACGTAAACTAAGGGTTAAGATTCAGAACTTTCTGGAATGAAGGTCCAGGTCACTCACTAACAAAGAGCCTCCACCAGCTGAGGTTCTGAGCAAGAGGGAAAAGAACATGGAAGAAGGGAACCATAATGTCAAGGGTGAAATTATGGCCACCTGGCCATCACCCAAGAAATGAGGATGTAACCGCTTTGTATTCTGTGTGTGGTCCCAGGCTGACCTGGAACTCACTCTGTAGTCTCAGGCTGGCCTCGAACTCATGATGATCCTCCTAACTTTGCCTCCCAAGTGTTGGGATTAAAGGCGTGCGCCCACCTCACCCGGACCCCCAGTGGCGCCTCCTCCAGCCAGGCAGCTGAGACCCAAGTTACAAGCTTTAATAAAACACCTGAGTCTATGGGGGACATACGTTCAAACTGCCACAAAATGTGACCCAGCCCACAGGGTCTCCAGTTGGTGGTGCTCTTGAGATGTGGACCATTGGGATGTGTCCAGGCTGGTGGAAGTTACTCACTTGGGGAAGGCCTTGAAGGTTATGTACCTGGTCTGAGCTCTCCTCTTCCTGGGCAATGATGTGAGGAGTCTGGACCTCAAAGTCCTGAAACCTTAAATGCCAACACAAGCTCCTAAGGTTACTCTGCCACGTCTTCCCTGCTCTGATGGACTGCAATCCTCAGAAACTAGAAGACGAAACAAAACCTTCCCTCCCATGAGTGCTGACTGTCAAGGTATTTTGTCATAGTAATGAAAGAAGTGGGGCTGGAGAGATGGCTCACGGTTAAGGCGCTTGCCTACAGAGCCTAACGACCTGAGTTCGTTTCCCCAGTGCCCACGTGAAGCCAGATGCATAAAGTGGTACATGCATTGGGAGTTCTTTTGTAATTTCTGGAGGCCCTGGTGCACCCACTCTCTGTCTCTCTTCTATCTCTCCCTGCTTGCAAATAATAAATAAATAAATAAATAAATAAATAAATAAATAAATAAATAAATAAATAAAATTTTTAAAAAGTAGCTAGTACTTAAATATAATAATTTTTCAAAATAGTTTTATATATTTGAGAGAGAGGCAGACATAGCGAGAGAGAGAGAGAGAGAGAGAGAGAGAGAGAGAGAGAGAGAGAGAGAGAGGATGGGTGTGCCAGGGCCTCTTGTGGATGTAAAGTGTCTGCATACCCACTTTGTACATCTGACTTTATGTGGGCACTGAGGAATTGAACCCAGGCCGTCAGTCTTTGCAAGCAAGTATCTTTTATATATATATCTTTATGATCCTTAATTAGATACATGGTATGAGCAGATCTTATGGTGTGCAAGCATCTTTTATATATATATATATGTGTGTATGTATATATATATATGATATCTTTATGATCCTTAGTTAGATACGCGGTATGAGCAGATCTTACCATGTGCAAGCAAGTGTGTGGAGAGAGGCGTCACCCTGTCACGGGCTGACGTCATCACCAGGCAGGAAGCGGGCCCTGCTGGTGGGAGGGCAGAGTGGTGAGGCCCCTCCAGAAGACAAGCTTGGAGGGTCTCGGGAACCACACACTCGGGGAGCACCGGACTTGGCTTCTACCCAGACGAGTTCAATGTCCACGGGTGAGTGTGGGCTCCGAGAGACGAGGTCAGGTAGATGGATCAGGTAGGCGGTGAGCCAGGTGGGGGTCAGCCCACCATGATCTCATGCCCACCTCGGCCGGTCCAGGCCAGTGCCCACCTCCAGCGCCATTTCAAAATCTAAATCCCTACCAAGACCCAGTGTCTTCTGTCGCCTGGGCCTGAGGTCTCGGTAAGGTTATTTCTGGAACATTTCCACCATGGATTCTATTCTCTTATTCTCTTTAAAAGCATGCGCTTTCATCCTTTTTCTCCTTTTTCTGATGTTCTTTATGAGTTCATCAGGCCTCACTTTTCTCCCTCCTTATCCCATCCCCTCGCCCTTTCCTTCTTGATGTTTGAATAAAGTGTGGTGTTTGTGTAAATATCATTCTCAGTTCAAGTCGTCAATTCTCCGGCATACTAAAGACAAGAAATGGGGGTTGGGGGTTTGAGACTCAACTCCCCCACCCCACCCCACCATCAGTCGGGCATGATGGCGCACGCCTTTAATCCCAGCACTGGGGAGGCAGAGGTAGGAGGACCTCTGAGACTACATAGTGAATTCCAGGTCAGCCTGAGCTGGAGCAAGACCCTAAATTTTGTTTTAATTAAAAAGAAAAGAAAAAAGTTTAATTAATTGAAAAAAATTTAAAGAATAAAGTTAAAATCTTCTAAATGTCTTTGAAAAATTTTATTCAAAAAAAGAAAAATTAAAAAAAGAGTAGAAGGCGGGCGTGGTGGCGCACGCCTTTAATCCCAGCACTCGGGAGGCAGAGGTAGGAGGATCACTGTGAGTTCAAGGCCACCCTGAGACTATATAGTGAATTCCAGGTCAGCCTGGGCTAGAGCGAGACCCTACCTCGAAAAACAACAACAAAAAAAAAAAAGTAAAATAAAAAGTTTTCCAAATGTCTATGTGTATCGCCTTGGATCCATGCTGCTCTCACTCTTGGCTAAAGAATCTGTTTTTTTTACAGATGGCAGAAAATACCCCGGAGACCCAAGACCCCTCAGTACAACAAGAAAAGGAAGCCGACTGCCTAGCATGCGATAAGTCAGATCTATTGCACCTGCCAGGGCCTAGGAGACACCACAGAAGGAGTGGTGGATTCAATACAATGACTGCTCTCACTGCTAGCCTGACAACCTCCTCCAGGGAGATGGCGGTAGACACTGAGGAGACTCAAAACTCAGCAGAGCAGAAAATCAGAGGCTGATGAGATCTCAACACTAAAGAGGTTTATAACACATCCTCCATGGCCCAGGGAACATCGAGGAAGAGGAGCCAGAAAGAATGTAAGAGCCACAGGGTGGGAAAGTGTACTCTGGGGCATTGTCCCTCACACAGAGACTGACTGTGCATTCATGACCCCACAGTGATCACCAATAACCCCACTGAGGAGGAAGGTTCCCAGGGGAGTGGGGGCAGGGATGAGGAGGCATGAGTATAAACTGATGGTAATCTGATCAATATGTGATTTGTTCCTATATTAAAATTCTCAATTTCAAAAAGCAACTGAGTAGAATGTGGTGGCCCATCCTTCAACCCCATGACTCATAGTAAGATGGCAACGAGTTCGAGGCCATCCTGAGACTACAGAGTGAATTCCAGGTCAACTTGGGTGTGGTAGTTTGAATGATGTCCCCCAAAAGAATTAAGGATTTATTAAAATTATTGTCTCCAGGCTTCTGGCTGGAGGAAGTGCCACTTTGGCCTAGCCTCCTGGGGACTGACCCTTTCTAATTTGGAAGTAAAATACTAAGGATAGAGATGCAAAAGAAGAGCCAGAAGCCTGGTCTGGAGATCTGCACTTTGTGAATCACAGTGTGTTAGAGTGTGCTTGCTTGGTGCTGGTGCTGGGCTTCTGTCTCTGTCTCTGCTTGGATCTGTGAAAGGGGCCAGCCTTTTTCCTTAACTTCCCCTGGGTCTGATACCTCAATAAATACGTTTCCTCCCCATAATCGTGCCTGCTTTGGAGATTGATCCCAGAGGCGCGTGGCTGACTACGACACTGGGCTAGAGGGATAGCCTACCTCAAAAATAATTATAAAATAAAATAAAGTAAAATATAAAATAAAAATTTTTAAAAAGCAACTGTTGTGGAAGAGGTGGCAGAAGGAATGTAAGAGCCCAAGGGGAGGATGCTTTACAATACTGCCGTCCAGACACAGAGTGACCATGGTGTTCATGACGTCACAGGTGTTCATGACGTCACAGTGCCCGACACTACCTACCCAAGACCTGCATGATAGGAGGAAAACAATGATGCCATCAAAACAGAAGAGATATTAACAAAAAAAAAAAAGCAGAAGAGAGACAAGAGGTTCAGAGAAGGGAAGGCAGAGGAGGGAAACAGGAGGTGGGGAGGGAGGGGAGAATGATCATGGGATATTGTCTATATGAACAGAGGTTGCAAATAAAAAGCATTTTTAAAAAGCCAAATGGAGGGCTGGAGAGATGGCTCAGCGGTTCAGGCACTTGCCTCTAGCGCCTAAGGCCCCGGGTTCAATTCCCCAGGACCCACATAAGCCAGGCCCACAAGGTGGTGGCCCTGGTGTACTCTCTCTCTCTCTCTCTCTCTCTCTCTCTTTCTCTCTCTCCTTTAAATAAAAAATCAGTCAAGGGCTGAAGAAATGAGTCAGTAGTTAAGGTGCGTAGTTAAGGTGCTTGCCTGCAAAGCCTAACGGCCCACATTCGACTCCCCAGTCCCCGCATAAAGCCAGATGCACAAGGTGGCACATGCATCTGGAGCTCGTTTGCAGGGGCCAGAGACCCTGGAACGCCCATTTTCTCCCCCCCTCCCCCACTCCCGCATCCTGGTCTCTCTCTCTCTCTCTCTCTCTCTCTCTCTCTGCTTGCAAATAAATAAAGATTTTTAAAAAAACAAGTAAGAAAGGATCTTCCAAAACCAAACAAAACAGGTGTTGCGTGGCTACCAGGCTATGGTTTCTCAGCTCCTGCTCTGTCCCACTGTTGTGGGTTTTGATGGTCATGTGTTCGAATCCTTCCGCTGCCTCGTTTAACTTGTCAGGGTATTGGAGGTCTGCCGGGCAGGCAGTCCCCACAGCCATCGGCCCATCTTGGGGCACAGACTGACAGTCTCTGGGGAGACTCCCAGGACCCTCGCTATAACCTTGGTCCATTGCTGGCTGCCTGGTCCATGGGAGAAAATCCACTTTCTGTCTGCTAGATCCCTCAAGAGCCCAAGGCCTGGGCCACACCCACTGGACATTGGGACCAAGGAAAGCTTGGAGGTGGGCATCGAGAGGCCCAGTGACCGCCAGGCTGACATATTCCCAGAGTCCTCTGCTCTCCCTCCCTGACCAGTCCTTCCTTTGGTAGCTATCCAGGCTCTGCAACCCCAGGCTGTGATTCTATTCTGCAAATACCTACTTGAAGGGAATGTGTTATGTCCACTATGGCTTCTCTGAGGGCCCATTAGATCCCAGCTGATAATTGTGTGTTCTTATTTACTGTGTGTGTGTGTGTGTATGTGTGTGTAGTGTGTGTGTAAAATATCTCAGTGTAATTGTGGGTTTGGGCATGTGTTAAGTGCGTACAAGTTTAAAATTCTTCTGGCTCTCTTGTGAATTAAGTCTTTTAACATGCTGGTGTAAGCTTCTTTATTTCTGAAAGTGCTTTTTGTTTTCAAGTCTTTGGGGCCCGATAAGAATGGGCCCCAGCTTCCTCTTAGCATTTGTCCGGCTTAGGGTTCTCTGTCTACTTCACATCTTCCTGGGCCCTTACTCTTGCTTTAAACTGTTGCTTTTATCAGCGGTTTTGTAGCTGGTCCCTGATTCCTATTTGGGCTTTGGATCCAGTAACACCATGCTGTTCATTGATGTGACGAGTGTATCAGGATGTATTATGAGTCCTGACGTATCTGGATCGAATGCCCCCATCTTATTTTCACACCATTCACCACAGTTTATCCTCTGTCTACAGGAAGAAGACTGGGTTTTCCTAATTTCTCCTTTTAACTTTCTGTAGGGTCAGAAGTGATATAGGCTGGACCTATACTGTTAGTATTCACATTGACATTTCAATTTTTTTTATTTTTATTTTTTTTATTGTCTGTAATGAGTTACAATATTTAGTGGGCCAACAATGAGTTGTTATCCCCAATTCCCCAGTGCCCCTCCCTCCCCATCCCCAATCAGCTAGATATCCTCCTCCGTGGGCCATCTGGATCAGTCCTTGTGGCAGGGGACCCTGGATAGCCTAGTACTCGGCCCGGTCCTCCTGGCCCAAGTGTGTTGATACTGAGGGGTGCCATGCCTCTGGATAGTCTCCCCCACCACGGCTCTCACAATCTTTCCGCCCCCTCTTCCGCTCAGTTCCCTGAGTCATGGTGGGTGAGTATTAAGGCTGCTTTAAGGTTGTGAGCTTAGGGGTCTTTGTGTCGAAGATCATTGGTTTCTGTCTCACTGGCTTATCCTGTGTTGATTGAATGGCTGTGGCTGTGGGCCCCTTGTTCATCCCAT
>PVHP010052510.1:0-11070 GCA_004024765.1 Zapus hudsonius
CAGCACCTATCTAAAGCCAGACACAAAAGCGCATGCATCTGGAGTTCATTTGCAGCAGAAGAGACCCTAGCATGTCCATTGTGGGTAGTTTCAATGTGATAATTTGAATGTATGGTCCCGTAGGCACAGTCATTTTTGATTAAACTTCCTATTTGAGCTCCTGTCAGGCAGATCTCTGCAACAGTGATCCTGAGCACCAGAGGTAAGACAAAGTCATGGAGTCAGGAGAGCTCCTGACATAAGATGTTCAGGGGCCATCTTATGGACAATGGTCTATGTTGGGCCAAGGAGAGTGTTGGGGGTGGGGAGGACAGACTCTGAGGCCACAGGAAAAGAAAGAATCAGCCCTTGCTCGTGAGGGCCACAGAGAGCCACTGACCATGGTTGAGATCTAGAAAGGTAAAAACAGATAATACATTTTATTAATATCTCTTTCAGCAGTGGATGGAGTAAGTCTGATATGTAGTGAACAGAAAGTAGTTTCTGTAGTTTACATGAATTACATGATGCTCTGTGATGATGTCAATGAAACGTCCCTGACAGACTCATGTGTTTTGAATACTTGGTCCCCAGCTGGTAGAAATTTGGGCTGGATAGGTTATGGAGCCTTTGGGAGGTGGAGCCTTGCTGGAGGAGGTATGTCACTGGGGGGGGGGGGGCGGACCCTGAGGTTTATTAGTCCAGCCCACTGGATGTTCAGAGCAAACTCACTCAGACCACTTCCATCCTCACGCTTCCTGCTCAGGCCTGCCATGCTTTTCCCACCAGGATGAAGCCTCCCTCAAAACTGTGCTCTGAAATAAACCCTTTCTTTGCATGTGCTGCTTTTGGTGAAGTGTGTGTTCCAGCAACAAGAAGGTACCTCTTACATGCCTGAACCCTGCCACTGCTGGAGAGGTTGTTTTGTTGGTTGTTACTTGTTTTTGTCTTTGTTTTCTTTTGAAACAAGGTCTTATCCTGGTAGCCCAAGCTGACCTGGAACTCACTGTGTTGCTGAGGCTGGCTTCAAACTCACAGAAATCTTCCTGTCTCAGCCTCTTAAGTGCTGGCATGAGCCACCACACCTGGCTATTCCCACCTCTTCTCCCTGACAAACTTCCACTCATTCCTCTAAGGCCCTGTCAAATGTCACCTTTTCTGTGGAGATGGGTTGTGGTGGATAAGCAAGGATCCGATAGGACCTAGACTATTACATATGCAGTCTGCCATTGATGAAAACAATGTGACTGTGGGTCTCATGAACATGTGTCATGTATCATGTTGGGTACTCTGTGGAAAAGAGAATGCAAGCCATTCCCATCTTCCCTCTCGCCAATGCCCCACTAAGTGCCCTGTTCCATCCACGCAGAATTAACCACTCTGCTCTGTGACTATAGCACTGCAAGATTTCATGGCTCTCGTTTAAACCATTTCCTCTACAGGACTCAGTCAGTGAAGAGTTTGCTATGCAAGCATGAAGACCTGAGTTTGACTCCCCAGCATCCACATGAAAAAAAGCTGGACATGTCAGTCTACACCTGTGATCCCTGCATTGGGGAGGGGGAGAGAGACAGGAAGATCCCCGGGGCTTGCTGGCTAGTAAGTGTGGCCATATCAGTGAACCTGTTTCAGTGGTCTCAAAAAACTAAGGTAGAGAGCCGCCTCTGGCCACCACACACATGCACGCACAGGTACACTGCACACAACACACATGTACACACAAAAAAACTGTTTCCCTTAGAATATCTGCTCCTTTTCACCATGATAATCCTACCTATCCTTCAAAAATGAACTGAACTGTACTGTAAAATCTTCTCTTTATCCAGAAGTGCCTATGATGCTTTATTAATGGCTTACAGTTACTGTAGCACATAGAGTATAGGATACAGCAAATTATCTGAATGCAGAGTCCTCTACTAAATTATGAGATTTTTTAAGTTTGGAAAATATGAGTTATCCATACTTTAGCTACCCAAAACTTTGAGTTTCATATATAATGGCCATTCTATAAATAGCTAGAGTCTAACTGGATGATTTTGAATCAAGGAAGCCCCAGACTATTAGAAGAGATGCATTGTTCCTTAGAATTCACTCATGACCCAGGACATGATCAGTCGAAGAGAACTACAAAATTCAGAATATTCTCGGGCAAAATTTGAGCCTATGACAGATGTTTGGACCCATGGAAATACCCCCAGGTTATTACTTTTTGTTTCTCAGAATTCAAGTTTTCCCGCAAAACATCCCCAGAAACCAGCTCTCCTTCCAGGTGATTCAGCCGACCCTGAAGAGTCTCTAGTTTGTTTTCTGCCTCGTGGGCCCTCTGCAGAGCCTTCTTGTGAAACTCAGACTCATTTCCCAACTGTTCAACAAGCTCTGATATTTGGGCTTCAAGCTGAGAGACCATCTGGAAACAAAGAAGACAGGAATGAGCCTGTTTTACTTTAGAGGTACAGAAAGCATTACAATCTAGCACTCAGCACAAGCAACAGAACCACTTCCAGAGTCTTTTCAAAAAGAATCAATTAAAATGGGTCATCAGTAGCTATATTTTCCTTGGTCTGAAACAGACCTACATTCGTGATCCAACAAAATATCTTCGGTATTTTTCTATATTTCAACAAGCTAATCGATAACTATTTAGAGGTAATATTTACTTACTTCCAAAATTGCTATTAAATTAAGGGGTTCAGAGTTCAGTTGAAAAGGGGTTCAGACAAAAAGGACCTTCTGGGCTGGAGAGATGGCTTAGCAGTTAAGGTGCTTGCCTGCAAAGCCTAACAACCCAAGTTCAATTTCCCAGTACCCACACAAAGCCAGATGCACAAAGTGGTGCATGCATCTGGAGTTTGTTTGGAGTGGCTGGAACCCCTGGTGTACCCATTCTCTCTCTGTCTCTCTTCTCTCTATCTCTGCCTGCAAATAAATCAATAAAATTATTTTTATAGAACCTTAGATTTAAAGATAGCAACAAGTTCTCCAGGAGATGGCAAGAGCCTACATGCACTCTACCGGTGTGCATCTGTTTTCTACATCTTCCCTGGTCCCTAAAGCAGCATTGTTTATCTTTGCTAAATCCCTGCTTGATTGGTCTATATTACAATAGAGCAGCCCTGAGCACCTCTGACTTCCTTTGCTGACATGATCTGTGGCTGCAAGGCGAACCTTCGAGTCACTCAACGCTTCTACGGACTGACTTAAGTTGTATGTTACACCCTATGACTTGAAATTTTAGAATCCAAAGGAAGGCCTGCTTCTGAGTTCATCTGACCATCCTTTCATTGAACAGATATTGGCATGGCGAGGCGGGAAGCTGTCCCTGGTGCTGGGAATGCAATAGCTAAATTCCTCTCCATCAGAAGGTCCTGAGATTCTGTTTCATCTGTCAAAGGGGTGCTTATGTCTGCTGGGCCTAGCTCACAGGACTGCAGGGAATCCTAAATATGAGAACACATGAGAAAGAGCCTTGGAAGCTAACACATCACAAAATACAACAACCACATGTGACCTCACACTAAAGGAAATAGAAATTTTATCAAGCTAGGCTTTGTTTGTTTAAAAGAGATTAGACAAATGCAATTATTTAGAACTACCGAAGACATGTTTCTATATTTGTGTAGCAATGCATAGTTCTGTGTTGAGCAAATCACAATTTAAATGAAATTTTAAAAGTACTTTTGCCAGGCATGGTGGTGCTCGCCTTTAATTCCAGCACTTGGGAGGTAGAGGTAGTGAATTCCAGGTCAGCCTGGACTAGAGAGAGACCCTACCTCAAATAAACAAAAAAAAAATACTACATTACTCGATTTTGTAAATAAGAAAGTCACTGTGAGGCTAGGGAAGTGGCTCAGTAAAATCAGGTCAATCCCCGGAACCCACATGAAAAACCTAGACATGGTGTAGCATACCTTAATCCCAGCACTGGGGAGACAGATCCCTGGGGCTCACTGGCCAGACAGTCTAGCCTCATTAGGCAAGTTCAGACCAATAGAGACTCAACAAAGGTGGATAGCACCTGAGGAACAACAGGTTGTTCCCTGACCTCCACACACATGTGACCACACATACACACACAAATAGGCATGCATGCACACACGAAGGTGTGGGACCCTGAAAAGAGTCATGAAGGATAGAGGTTTTCTGAGACTGGCAGGCTTCTGGGACTGTCTCATTCTGTTAAGGAAGTTGAGGCAAGTCTGAGGCCCCGATAAATCTCGAGCGAATCCTGGACACTCCATCCCCAGGCAGGCCACAGCTGTGCCCTGAGATAAGTAGGTAATTCAAGGCCTAAACTCAATCCAGCTGTAATAACCTAAACAATAAGGTTACATTTCCTCTGCTAACATCACCATTCTATATGTCTAGAGTCACGTAGCCCCCTCAATTTGTCTATGCAAATTAGGCATCCAAAGGCTACTAGCCCCTGCCAATCAACTCATGAGTCATCCACAGTCTACCCTGCCCCTACTAATCTCCTTGCTGCCTATGCCCCTGCCTCTGCCTTTTCCTCTATATAAACAACTCTTATCTATACAATAAACAAGAACTGTCCACTGCTGCATTCTCCCGGGTGGCTATGCCCGTCAGCCTACTGCTGTCCCAAGACTGCTGTCCACCCAGCTCCATGGATGAACCAGGGTGTTCGTGTACAGTGACATCCAAAGTAATCCACAGACCACCCAAAGGCACTACAATAAACTAACCTTCAAGAATAAGCATCACTGTTTTGGAAATAAAGACCTAATGCCCTAACAGAGGTTAAGTTACCTCCCAAGGACAAGAATTGGCTGATTTCCCCAGAGAGGCATTTTCTCTGAGATGAAACCAAAGAGCAGCAGAAGCACTCTGCACTGAGAAGAGCCTCTGGGGTCACATAAGGAACAGTGCCTTTTGGACATAAACAACCTTTTCCTATTGTTCAAGCTATGGTTTTCACATAGAAAGCATATAAAATAAGTTATCGGGCAGCAGGGCCATAACAGCAACCAAATTCCCCTTTCTTCTTGTCAGTATGTTTGGCCAACTGTGCTGGTGACTTAACCATCTCCATCTTCCTTTGTTCATGCCAACATTGATTATGCCAACGTTGAGTTGGGAACCAGCAAATTTTTAAAAAAGCAGATATGTTGAAACACCCCAGGACCTCACAATGGGGCTTATTTGGAAAAAGCTCTTTGCAGAAATAATGAAGTTACAATGTGATCATAAGGATGGGTTCTGGTCACTTTGTCCAGTGTCTTTTTAAAAAGAAGATATTTGGACTCAAGGACACATGTGTATAAAAAGGAAGACAGTATAAAGACTCTAGAAGAATACCAAACCAAGGAGTTCCTGAGGCCATCAGAAGCCAACCCTACCAACGCCTTGACTTTAGAGTTAGGGGGGTGAGGAAAGCTAAAACTGTACACACAGAGGTGACTTTGGAAAGCAATTTGAGGGAGTGACGTGTTTGTGGAAGTCTGGTGGGGTTTCTGATAAAATGTCTCTGAAAAAATTCATATATTAAAATTCCCACTAAAAGGGAGGGGACATGGAACATTCACATTCTTTAGGGAATCAAAGTGGGTCCCACCACACCTGCAGAGCCCCAGACAGAGTTGAAGTATGCCCCAGGTGTGCTAAAGCAGGTGACAAGAAGGTCTGGCAGAGGTGTGAGGGCTAGTGTGGGAAGGATTCCAGTCAGGTCTTCTCTATATGTCAGTTTGCATCCAGATTAGTCAGTTAGGAAACACCTCAAACTGGGGAAAGTTTTTGCCTCAAACTTTTAAAGTTTGAGTTTACTTCTAAAATAAAATCTAAAAATGCTGCAACTTCCTGCCATTGTGCAAGAAGTTCTCATTTCATAAACACTGTTGAATGACATCTGAAATGTCCTTTAGGATTCCTGAGGACCCAGGGCTAAGACATTCCTCCAAGACAGTGGTTTTCAACTGGGGAGGGGACGTTCTTCACATCCTCCAGGGGATATTGGTAATGTCTGGAGACACCAGTGGTTGTCACAAATTAGGGGGTGGGCTGCTCCTGGGATCAAGTGGAAAGAGGCCAAGGAAGCTACAGACATCCTACAATGCACACAAGAAAAGATAGACACCAAAATAAAAGAGTAACTGGTTGGGAAGAAGAAGGGGTTCAGCAGAGGGGGGCTGGGAGAGGAATAGGAGGGAATTATGATCAAAATATATTTTATAATGTATAAAATTGTCAATAAAAAATAATTATCCAGTCCAAAACCAGGTATGGTGGTATATGCCTGTCATCCCAGCATTCAGGAAGCTGAGGCAGGAAGATCATGAATTCAAGGTCAGTATGGGCTACATAGCCAGAACCTGCCTCAAAAAAAAAAAGAGGAATGAGAAGGAATAACAGAAGGAGGAAGAAGAGAGGAGGAAGATACAGTCTAAATTCCATTCTCTCTCTCTGCCTCTCTCTCTCAAATAAATAAATACAATATAAAAAATCCCAACAACCCTGAAGCTAAGATAAGCAACCCTGCTCTAAGATATAATAAAGCTTTATTAAAGAAAATCTTGCCAGAAGCAGAAACGCAAGAACAAGGAGAAATGACTTGCTGTAAATGCGGGGACAGTGGCCTCAATTCCATGGAGAACTGAACATCTAGGGGAGGGGAAATGGATAGAAAGGGAACCAACAAGAAAAGGTTCAGCAGGTAGGAATGGAGATGACCCAGAGAGTGGGCCAGGCCAGGCCTGTAGGACCTTCACATCAGTATTGCTCAAGGCTGGCTGCAGGCGGCCATGGTAGCTGGTAAGGGGGCTCAGCCCCTCGACAAACAGACTCATCAACTTGTAGAGCTCTCATTCTTCAGAAACACTTCTAAGACAATATACAAAATCCATTTTCTCCTGATTTGACTTGCAGATGAGTCATACGAGACACCAACTACATGCTTGATTTTAGGCTTTGAAATAGGGAGAGCAGCTCTTGGAAAAATCACAGGGTAGACAAGGCGAAGAAAGGTGCTATTGAATCATTCTCGTGTTTATGGGGAGTGGGGGAAGGCATATTCAGCCTAACCAATTTATACCACTTTGGTTTGGAAAATAAATATAGACCTCATGCTGACAGCTGTGTGGCATCTTTCACATTGGAGAATTAAAATAGTTTAGGGGCAGCTTGGATATAGAAGAAGATGCACTGAAATAAATGGCAAAAAAAAAGCTATTCAAGTGCATCTAGCACCATTCAAGGTAAATAATTTTATCAAGTTTTTCTCTAGCTCAAATAATTTCTTTCCTCAGTTTACAATTGAGTACCTGTAAACTAAATCACAGGAAACTCAATATCTGTACACATTACAGGGTGGAGGACTGTTAGGGAGCACTCAGTACATTGTATATCCACATGAGAACTCTACATTTAGCCAAAGGAGACACAAGGATTGTTTCCACAGTATGTATGAATTTTAGAAGTGCTTTTAAGAGAAATTAAATTTTTACCAATGCATAAGTTTTAAAATATATCCCTAATTTGGTTTTTTAAATAAATTTTATTGTGTATATTTGAAGTATATAGTGATATTCTAAAGCTCACATATAAAAAATGGTTACTGCCGGGCGTGGTGGCGCATGCCTTTAATCCCAGCACTTGGGAGGCAGAGGTAGGAGGACTGCCTTGAGTTCAAGGCCACCCTGAGACTACATAGTGAATTCCAGGTCAGCCTGGACTAGAGCGAGACCCTACCTTGAAAAAAAAAAGTTACTGGACTGGGAAGAAATGGCTCTGCAGTTAAAGACACTTGTTTGCAAAGCATGCTGGCCTGGGTTGGGTTCCCCAGTACTCGTGTAAAGCCAGACACACAAAGTGCATCTGGCATTCACTCACAGCAGCAAGAGGCCTTGATGAGCCCATACTCACTCATTTCCCCCCAAATAAATATTTCAAATGGTTACTATCTTTGAACAAATTACATATTCATCATCTCCCATATTTTTCATTTCTTCCTCTTAAAAATAATCTATTCCATTTATTTGCAACGAGAGAGGAGAAGGAGAGAGAGAATGTGAAAGTATGGGTGCACCAGGGTCTCTTCCTACTGAAATGAATTCCAAATGTATGCACCACTTTGCACATCTGGTTTACATTGCTACTAGTGAATTGAACTTAGGCTGCCAGGCTTTTAACTGCTAAGCCATCTTTCCAGCCTATTGCCTACCTTTCACTACACAGGTGGACCTAGAAGAAATCATGCTAAGTGAAATAAACCAGACACAGAAAGAAAAACACTGCATAAGCTCATTTGTAAGTAGAATCTTTAAAAGTGGAGGGGGACCGAAACTATAGAGATAGAGAATAAAACAGTGGCCACCAGGGGTGGGGAGGGGAGAAGGGGGATGGGGAGATGACAAGGGACACAACCTTCAACTGTGAATTAGCAACACTAAAAAGCTTTAGAGAGAGCTCAGAGGGTGAAGGGCTTGCTGCACAGGCCTGAGGACTTGAGCTTGAATCTCCAGCACCCCGTAAAAAGTCAAGCATGGTGACACATGCCTGTAATCCCAGCCCTAGGAAGGTAGAGACACGAGGATTCTTAGGGTTTTCTGGCTAACAGACCACCTGAATCAGTGAACTGAGTGTTCAGCAAGAAATCCTGTCTCAATGGAAGAGGGGGTGGAAAGAATGTAAGAGCCACCGTGGGAGAGAATATCCAGAGACATCGCCGCCCCCCCCCAGCAACAATACACAAAGGGGGAAGAAAAAAAGAAGGAAAAAAATCCTGTCTCAAAAACTAGTGTGCAGGAGTTGGAAGTGTAGCCCAGATGGTAGAGTGCCTGCACCACATATAACTGGATATGGTGGCACTTTCTAGAAATCCCAATATTAGGAAGATAGAGACAAGAGGATCAGAAGTTCCAGACCATCCTCAGTGAGCGACACCAGCCTGGGCTAAATGAGACCTCTTCTCAATAAATGAACAAATAAACAAGGTAGAGACATCCGAGAAAAACACTCCACATGGACCTCTGGCTTCACTTGTCTATGCACACATGTGTGCCCATATGTACACACACATGCATGCACACAACACGTACAGACACATGCAAAAAAATAAAAAGATGGGGAAGTATGTTTTCTCCTTTTGGATGAGTCTGACATCAATAGAACGACTAGACAAGGAGACATGGAAACGGGTCATTGTTTCCTTTCAAAACTCATGAATTAAGACTCCAGTCATTTGGACTGGATGGCCATTAAAAACCAGTCTGGGTGACAGTTGAGTCTGCTAAGTCGATCTTCACATAAAATGAAAAATGATGATGGTTTCCGCAGTGACAAAATTCAGCAACTACCTACCCTATCTATGCGTGAATCCAACCCTGTTCCTCTGTGTGTTAAACAGTCCCCTAAATGACTCCTTGGGGCACCAGTACATGATGAAAAGGAGAGAAGGAAAGAGGAGGAGGGAGAGATCACCGACAGCAGCAGCAACAGTTAATATTTATTGCTTTGATCAGCCAGACAGTGTGTTAAGGACTAGATGACAATTCTTTTCATTTAATGCTTCTATAAACAATAACTCCATGAGGCAGATGCTGTTACAGGTCAAGAAACCCTGATCTATAATCCCCAAATCCTATTTTTTTTAAATAATTTATTTACTGACAAGGCTTAGCCTGACCTGACCAGGTAGACCAGCAAACCCTGACCCCTAGTGACTATATTTGGTACCTGGTCGGTGTGACTGGCAATGGGTACAGCCCAGGCCCCTTGTGGAGGGCTGTGGGAGGGTGTTTCCTGTATTGTTTCTGCTGGATACGAAGGCGGATAATACTCTGAATCCAAAAGCACAACAGCCAGGTGTGTTTCCAGGGGAAACATACCTATAACTAACTACACACATACACAGAAGCACATTGAGCCCAAAGGGTTCTGAAGTTTTGAACCTTACACTTGTCTGTCCTAAGATGAAAAAGATCTCAGAGCTTGGAGTGTCGTCCAGCAGGAGAGAGAGTCCTTGACTACCGTATGTGAGAAACTGACCTCTCTCTACAGCACTTTTTAAAAATAAAAATTCAAAAGGGCTGGATATCTCAGAAACTATAACCCCAGGATTCTGCCCAGGCTCACACTGCCAGAAGCAGATGTGCCAGAGAGATTGGGTTCCATCTTATGCCTCTCAGACCTTCCTAGGGACAGTTAAAATACCACAATCACATTTAAATTATACTTTCAACTGATTCCAACTGGACATGAGGAAGTCTGAAGCAGCCATCACTCACCCTTTTCCTGTTCTCTTCCTGGCTGCCCACCTCTCGAATCCTGTCCAGCATGGCTTCCTCTGTGGGCCCAGCCATACCTACTCTGCCCCACAGGAGGGCTGCGATTTTCTCCCTAAAGGAGGAGTTCTGGACTTGTGAGGTCATCGCTGTGTGCTTGCTGATCTTCAAACTCGTCTGGAGCTCCTGCAAGCTTTTCTTCAGGAGGCTGAGCTCCTGCTTCGAGGCATCCCAGGCCCGCTGGCCAGCAAGCAACCTTTCACGGGAGAGCTTAACTTCTCTTTCTAAATCTCCTTTTGCCTCTTCCACACTGAGCAAGTCCTGAAACAAACAATTACAGGAACAATCACATCAGCTGCCAACAAGGTCCACCTGCATCGCCTGGGAATTCCTCCACCTTGCTTACCAACCACTCTGAGAATTTAGGGTTAAGCGCTTATTCCATTTGAACTCTAAGTTCCCTGTCATCGCTCTGCAAAGCTATTAACTTCTAAAGGCAACACAGTATGGAAAATTATATGATGGCTGGGGGTGGTGATGCATGTCTTTAATCCCAGCACTCGGGAGGCAGAGGTAGGAGGATTGCCGTGAGTTCAAGGCCACCCTGAGACTACACAGTGAATTCCAGGTCAGCCTGGGCTAGAGCGAGACCCTACCTTGAAAAAACAAAAATAATAATAATAATTTTTTTGGCTAGGCATGGTGACACAAACCTTTAATCCCAGCACTTGGAAGACAGAGGTAGGAGGATCGCTGTGAGTTCAAGGCTAGACAGAGACTACAAGAGTGAGTTCCAGGTGAGCCTGGGCTAGAGTAAGACCCTACCTTGAAAAACCCCCCAAAATTTATTATTTTT
>PVHP010052511.1:0-11043 GCA_004024765.1 Zapus hudsonius
TGTTTGCAAATATATAAATAAAATTTTAAGAATGTCTTTGCTGGGCTGGAGAGATGGCTCTGTGGTTAAGGTGTCTGCCTGCAATGCCTAAGGACCCAGGTTTGATTGCCCAGCACCCACATAAAGCCAGATGCACAGTGGTGCATGCATCTGTAGTTCATTTACAGTAGCTAGAGGCCCTGGTGCACCCATTCTCTCTCTCTTCTATCACTCTGCTTGCAATAAAATAAGTTTTTAAAAATGCCTTTGCTAATACTATAATAATACTAGTCTCAGTGCCTGTATCACCCTCAAATTTATGTGAAAGCTACTCCTCACTGTGATGGGTTTTGGAGGTGAGACCTGAAAAAGCGACTGGGCCTCAGAAATGAAATCAGTGCCTTAATAAAAGGGACTCCAGAGAGGTCCTTCACCTCTTGAAGAAGGCTGTCTATAAATCAAGACCAAGGCCCTTACAGACACCAAATCTGTTGACACTTTAATCATTAGCCCCCAGAACTGTGAGAAATAAATTTCTCTTCTTTGTAAGCCCCAAGTCTACAGTATTCTGTTAAGGCTGCCCAAACAGAGTAAGATAGCTACAATACCAGTTCTGTCATTAACTAAACTCTACAACCTTAAGGAAGTAATCTAACTTTCCTGACTCAATTTCTACAACTATGAAATACTTAATAGTACCTAGCTCATATCATTCTTTTATAAGGATTAAGATACATTCTTCTAAAAAAAATGTATTGGGGCTAAAGAGATAGCTCAGCAGTTAAGGCGCTTGCCTGCAGAGTCTAAATGACCCGAGTTCATTTCCCCAGTACCAATGTAAAGCCATATGCACAAAGTGGCACATGTGTCTAAAGTTGGTTGGCTGTGGCTAGAATCCCTGGCATGCCCATTCTCTCTGTCTCTCTGCTCTCTGTGTTTACAAATAACATATGTATATATAATTTACTGAAAACCCACTGCGCATCAACTGCTACTAATAATGTTGTTGGAAGCAGAGCATGAATAAAAGCCTGCACTCAAGGAGTTATAATCTAGTAGGGAGGACAAGCAATAAGCAACAACTAACTAATGCATTTTAACATGACTTTAGTGACAAGTACCATAAAGACAAGTTATCCGGGCTGGCAAAATGGCTCAGTGTATAAAGCACTTACCACAGAGGTTTGAGGACCTGAGTTCAGATCTCCAGTCCAGCATCTACCTAAATGTTGGACAGGTGTGGTGGCCCACCTGTCCCAGCACACGGGAGGCAGGAACAGGGAATTCTAGGGGAAAACTGGCCAAACTAGATTAACTGTATTGCCAAGGTCTGGGTTCAAGTGACAGACTCTACTCCAGTAAATGAGGTGGACAGTGATCAAGGAAGACATTCAATGTCAACCTCTGGCCTCCAAATGCATGCCCCCACACACACATGTGAACACACATACACACCACACACAGACATGTAAAAAAAATTAGAAAAAGAGGCTTCTTAAGAGGCAATTCGGGAGGGCAGCAGGGAATTGGGGATAACAACTCATTGTTTGCCCACTAAATATTGTAACTCATTATGGACAATTAAAAAAAAAGAAAAAAGAGGCAATTCAAACAATATCTGAAAGCCAAGTGGGATTTTTTTTCCTGGGGAAAGGAGATGATAAAGGGAGAAAAGAGGAAGAAGAATATGGTAACTCTAATAAACAAAGAGGTCAAAATAGTTGAACAATGTTCGGAATCAAAAGATCTGGATAAAGGGCTGAAGAGATGGCCCTTGCCTTCAAAGCCTAATGACCTGGGGTCAATTCTCCAGGACCCAAGTAAAACTGGATGCACTAAGTGGTGCATGCGTCTAGAATTCATTTGTAGAGATAGGAGGCTTTGGCATGTCCTTCCCCCCACCCACATACTTGCAAATAAATAAGTAAATTATACACACATATATATATATATATATGGAGAGAGAGAGAGAGAGAGAGAGATATCTGGCCAGGTGTGGTAATGCACACCTTTAATCCTAGCACTTAGGAAGCAGAGGTAGGAGGATCACTGTGAGTTTGAAGCCATCCTGAGACTACATAGTGAATTTCAGGTCAGCCTGGGCTAAAGCGAGACCCCCACCTCTAAAATATATTTTTTAAAAAAGATCTGGATAAAGAGATAATAAGTATCACTGTTTTATTATTTATTGGGGGGGAGTCATGGAACTGGAGATCAAACCCGAGAGGGGGGGGTCACACATGCTAGACAAGTATCTACCACTGAGCTATACTCTGGCCCCAAGAAATAATTTTTAAAAGGATCCTCTGAGATAAGTAAAATGTGTATAAAGATACGCTCACTGACTATAGATCTTGGGAAATAACTGATCCTGAGACTGAATTAATGAGCCCTTCTAAGCCTACCTAGATTCACACAAACTGGGAATAATAATCATCGTAATGCAAAAAATTAATTAATAAAAAATAATTGCTCAACTAGTGTTAGCAATTATTATTTACCATGGGGTAAAAAAGTACTACAGATATTTAATTAGGTGGGTGACGCCATTCTATGTGGATTTTTAAAAAATCTATTCTGCGGGAAGAGGCAAATCTGGTCTCAAAATGGAGGACCATGATCCAAGGAACCCAAGCAGTTGAAGAAGCCATTTATTGGTGGTCTGAGCCTTGAAACTACAGATGGTAGTTTGAGAACATTTTGAGAAACAGGATACACTCACAGATTGTGTAGTCATGAGAAACCCCCAAACAAAACGTTCCAGAGGCTTTGGTTTGGTGAATTACTCCAGTGTTGAAGAGGTGGATGCAGCAATGTGTGCTGACCACACAGGGTTGATGGGTGTGTGGTGGAACCAAAGAGAGCTGTTTCTAGAGAGGATCTGTAAGCCTGGTGCCCATTTAATAGTGCAGAAAACTATTGTTGGTGGTATTAAAGACGACACAGAGACTACTTTGAAAAGCAGGACAAGCCTGAAACCATAGACGTGTGACAGGCAGAGTGGAAAAGAAAGGATCTGCTTTTGTAACTTTCAATGATAATACAGCTGACAAAATTGTCTTTCAGAAATATCACAATTAAGCCGGGCGTGGTGGCGCACGCCTTTAATCCCAGCACTTGGGAGGCAGAGGTAGGAGGATCGCCGTGAGTTCAAGGCCACCCTGAGACTACATAGTGAATTCCAGGTCAGCCTGGACTAGAGTGAGACACTACCTCAAAAAACCAAAAAAAAAAAAAAAAAAGAAATATCACAATTAATGGTCATAATTGTAAAGAGGAAAATAAGCCCATTCTAAGCAAGAAGTGCAATCTTCTGGCTCACAGAGAGGTCGTGGAGGTGCATTTGGCAGCTTTATGGGTCATGGTGGAAACTCTAGTGGAAGAGGTGGTGGAGGTGGTGGCAGCGTTGTAGAGGAGGCTACAGTGGTAGTGGACAGGGATATGGAAACCAAGGTGGTGGATATGGTGGAGGAGGAGGATAGGATGGTTACAATGAAGGAGGAAATTTTGGTGGTGGTAACTATGGTGGAGGTGGGAACTCTAATGGGTTTGGAAATGATAGTGGACAACAGCCATCAAATTATGGACCGTGAAAGAGGCAGTTTTGGTGGAAGAAGCTCTTCCAGGCCCTATGGTGGTGGATGTGGCAGCAGAAGGCTTTTTCTTTTGTTGTTTTTTGTTTTTTGTTTTTCGAGGTAGGGTCTCACTCTAGTCCAGGCTGACCTGGAATTCACTATGTAGTCTCAGGGTGGCCTTGAACTCATGGCGATCCTCCTACCTCTGCCTCCCGAGTGCTGGGATTAAAGGCGTGCGCCACCACGCCCAGCTAGCAGAAGGCTTTAAACCCCACAGAAAAGGGCTACAGTTCATAGCAGGAGGTTGAGTGAGGAGTTGTCAGGAGAGCTGCAGGTTACTTTAGATAGGCGTCTCAAATGCATTAGAGGAACTGTGCATGTCTGCAACAGAAGGAGCGGTGAGCCACAACCATAAGAGTTACTGCAGCTTCAACAGCAAAGTCTTCGTATTCGGGACTGTCAGAGCCACAGTTTGTAAAAGTACAGCTATCAATTAATTCAATGTAGTGTCAATTAAATGTATATTCCTGAGATCTTGTATCTGTTGTAACTTTGTCATTTCCTTTTTCTTTTCATTATGTTAGGTTTATTGCCATGTAAATTGTAGTAGTGGTATCAGGAATAAAAAATTAAGGACTTTTTAATTTAAAAAAAAATGTATTCTGCATACAAAATGGAATGAAAGGAACCAAGAGTAAAATCAGGGAAATCTGGTAGGGGTCACGACTGAGCAGAAACTACAATAACAGCAGAAACTGCAGCAGAAGTCAGCATACTCAAGAGTCTACTTTAGTTGTAAACTATCAAGTCTAAACCAAAGGTGGGACACAAAACAATATACTCATGGCTTCAACAGAGTATATTTTTATCAAAAGTCTCTGTAAATACTTGAAGATATGATTACAACATAAGAGAAACTTCATTACTAAAGATGTCTGTCTATACCCTGAGCTGGAGGTAAGTAACTCAGTGGTAGAGTGCTTGCCTAATATATGGAAACCCTGGGTTGGATCCCCAGCACTGGAGGGAAAAAAGTCCACATCCTTTTCCCTGATATGTATGAACATGTTAGCTTACACAGCAAAAGCAACTTTGTAAATATGTGTGGTAGTTTGAATGTATGACCCCCATAGACTCAAGTATTTTATTAAAACTGAGTTTGCAGCTTCAGCCCCCAGCAGGCAGACTCCTGCTACAGGGGGGGGGGGGTGTCACTGGGGGCAGATCTGAATTCCAGCCCAAAGGTATGCAGAGAGGTCTGAGCTCAGAGAGTCCAGCTTGCTGCTTTTTGGTGTGTGCTGGCTAGTGGTGATTTCTTTCTCTGGATTTATGAAAGGGAGCCATATTCTTCCACCATTGATGGCACTTCCCCTGTATCTGTAAATTTGAAATGAATCCCTTCCTCCCATAAAACTCTTTGGTTGGATGTTCGTCCCAGCATTGTGGAACCGTCTACAATAGTATGCTTAAATTAGGCACCTTGAAAGGGAGAGTTATTCTAGATTATCTGGGTAGTCTAACTCATGGGAGTGCTTATGAATGTGAGACAAGAGGATCAGAATTAGAAAAAAAGAAGCAGAGATCAAAAAGAGAAGATTCAACGCTGCTGCTGCTGTAATGGAGAAAGGGCCCAGAAGCTAGGAACACAAGATGACAGATGCTCAGCTACAAGAAAAGGCAAAGAACATAGTCTTCCTTTGCACCTTCAAATGACATGCCACAGCCCTAAGGAATCATTGTAGACTTCTGACCTCCTCCTATACTGTAAGCAAATAACTTATTTTATTTTTTTATTTATTTATGAGAGATAGTATGGGCATACCAGATGCATGCACCACTCTGTGCATCTGGCTTTATGTGAATACTAGGGAATTGAACCTGGGCTGGCAGGCTTTGCAAGCAAATGCCTTTAACCACTGAGCCATCTCCCCAGTTCAACTTATTTCATTGTAGACCACTAAGCCATTTGCTCAATAATAATAGGTAATACTCTCGACACAGTAACAG
Organism: Zapus hudsonius; assembly: GCA_004024765.1. Lineage (NCBI taxonomy): Eukaryota > Metazoa > Chordata > Mammalia > Rodentia > Dipodidae > Zapus > Zapus hudsonius. The sequence goes on from PVHP010052511.1 coordinate 5,562, forward strand.
ATCACAAAAAATGGCTAGCCGATAACAGTGTCACATAAAGAGCTGGAAGTATAGCTCAGTAGCACTGCGCTTATCTTATATTCACATTCTGGGGGCCCTGGTTGAATCCCCAGCACCACCACAAAGCCACAACAAAAAGATATCATAAATGAGCTCAAAGGCCATTCTTTGCACAAATAGATAAGCACGCTTTGGCTGGACTTTCCATTTCAATCACTAAGACACACTGCATAGGTAGCCATGTGCTTTATGTGAAAGTATGGACTATCATTATTAACATAGCTAATGTTGGGCTAGAGAGATCTCAGCAGTTAAAGCATGTCAACCTGGGTTTGATTCCCCAGCACACACATAAAGCATAAGCACAAATAAAGCAAGCAGGGTTAATAAATGGTATAATAGTTATTGATCCTATGTAATTAAGGAATATTCATATGATAGAGCCATAATAAGCCTCACCCTGAAAAGCATAGTTTTCCTTGTCTTCATACTTTTTCTAAAAATTTATTTGCAAGCAAACAGAGAGAGGGAGAGGGAGAGGAGAGAGGAGACAGACAGAGAGAATGGACGTGCCAGAGCCTCCAGACACATGTACCACTTTGTGCACCTGGCATTACATGGGTACTGGGGAATTGAACCCAAGTCATTAGGCTTTGCAGGCAAGCACATTAACCAGAGCCATCTGTGTCTGACTTTACATGGTTACTGGGGAATCGAACCTGGGGCGGTAGACTTTGCAAGCAAGCATCTTTAACTGCTAAGCCATCTCCCCAGCCCAAGAATAAACTTTTACTTTAAACACTTATTATTAACCTTAAGAATCAAGCTACTATCTTGCAAAAGATTAACCACTAGGGAAAAATTCTCAAAGACAAATAAAACCAAAACCTATCATCCTTTCGTTTGTCGCAATTCTATCCTGAATGAGACATTTACTAACTTCAGGAATAAGAAAATATCTGTTTCAATGTTACCCACTCCTTAAAATATAATAAGGGCTGGAGAGATGGCTTAGCCGTTAAGGCATTTGCCTGCAAAGCAGAAGGAACTGAGTTTGATTCCCCAGTACCCATGTAAGGCAGATGCACAAGGGGGCACATATGTCTGGAGTTCATTTGCAGTAGCTGGAGTCCCTGGCACACCCATTCTCTCACTCTCTCTCAAATAAGTAAATAAATAAAGCCGGGCGTGGTGGTGCACGCCTTTAACCCCAGCACTCGGGAGGTAGAGGTAGGAGGTTGCCATGAGTTCAAGGCCACCCTGAGACTACATAGTGAATTCCAGGTCAGCCTGGGCTAGAGTGAGACCCTACCTTGAAAAACCAAAATAAATAAATAAAATACTTTAAATATATATATATATATATATATATATATATATATATGTATATATATATATATATATAATTCCATATATACAGATAAAATGGCTTAGGTTGAAAAGGAATGCTAAATGTGATAGCTACTTCAATTATCCATAGCAAGACATAAACCCCTTCTTTTACCACTGTCAACAGCTTCAACTTCACGGTCAATGGCATCTCTGATCATCAGTGGGTGGATGAAGAATTGGGCCCATCTGAAAAATAAGAGGTATTTGAAAAAAAAAATAAATAAATAAAAATAAAAATAAAAATAAGAGGTATTTGTTTCCATCAATCAATGTCTACTTATTTTTAATTAACCAATATCTATACTTTAGAGTCTATACAGTAATTTTTCCCTTGTGAAATAAAGCACTTACAGAAAGATTTAAGACATAAGTATATAGACTAATACATAACTAACTACAAGGCATGTGACTGGCCCTCCCAAGTGAAGAAAAGATCAATCAGCATGGAAGTGCCTGGCATCTGCCCTTCCTGCTGTTCTAAAAGCTCGGCCAATCACTTACCTACGACTGCTTATCATTTTACAACCCAATTCTGACCTTTTAAAAATTTTTTTTTCTTTCTTTTTTTCTGACCTTTTTAAAAGTATTTTATTTATTCATTTCAAGCAGAGATACAGAGAGAGAGAGAGAGAGAGAGAGAAAGAAAGAGAGCGCATGCCAGGACCCCCACCCTGTATATCTGGCTTATGTGGGTCCTGGTGAATTGAACCCAGGGCCTTGGGCACTGGAGGCAAGTGCCTTAACCGCTGAGCCATCTCTCCAGCACCTGACCTTTTTTTTTAAAAAATATTCTATTTATTCATTTTCAAGCACAGAGAGAGGGAGAGAGAGAGAGAGAGAGAGCGCACCAGGGCCACCACCTTGTGGGTCTGGCTTATGTGGGTTCTGGGGAATTGAACCCAGGGCCTTAGGCACTGGAGGCAAGTGCCTTAACCGCTAAGCCATCTCTCCAGCCCAGCACCTGACCTTCTTTTTCATCATCATTCCAAAAGACACTTTTCAGAAACTTCCTATCCATCCCCCTGCCCTTTTTTGCAGTGCTAAGGCTTAAACTCAGGGAGGGCCTTGCCTCCCTCACGCTAGACAAGCACTCTACTGTTGGGTTATGTTCCTGTTTCCAGATGTAGAGTACTAGCTGGGGAGATGTCTCAGTGGTTAAAAGTGTTTACTGAGCAAGCCTAACAACTGAATTTCAAAGTTCTAGCACCCACGTAAAGACAGATGCAAGTAACACATGTGCCCGAAATCCCAATATGCCTACAGCAATGGAAAGCAGAGTCAAAGAATCTCAAAGCTTGCAGACCAGCTAGTCTGCAAAAGAAATAAGACCCTGTCTCAAAGTGAAAGACATGGACAATACACTGTAAGGTTTTCCTGACCCCACGCACGCGTGTACACACACACACACACACACACACACACACACACACACACACGCATGCACACAAAGAGATATAGAGTATTGCTCTGTTGCCCAGGCTGGCCTCAAACTCATGGTGATCCTCCTACCTTAGCCTCCTGAGTGCTAGGAGTGTGCCACCACACCCAGATGAAATAATGTAAATGTAATTTTTTTTCCTTTTTCCCAAATACTCTAGTTCTATAAATAAAAACACTGCTTGAAAATACCATAGAGCATGTCCAATCTCTGTATCTGTAAAGTGTTATTAAATGATTAAAAATAAAATATACTCGGATTTAGTTACCTATCCAGGGCTTCTTTGAAATACTTTCTCTGGACATCAAACTGAAAGACTGTGCGTTCACAATCAGTTGAGGCATTATCGCTGCCCCCATGCTTCTTCAGGAAGGCATCAAATCCATTCTCATCGGGATATTTCAAACTACCCATGAATACCACTAAATGAAAAGAACAGAAAGTCACATACAAAGATACAGATATTTTTATTATCAAAGATTAACTTGTCTTGCTTTTTTAAGGATTAACTTTTTATACATATAGAAAGAAAATAAACCAACACCTTAAAAATGATCATGTCTGGTTAATGTTTTATTACACTGACATTTTTGCAACATTCTATAATAACCATATATTACTTTTAAACTAAGAAAAAACATATACCTTAATTTTAAAGAAAGACAAATAATTTGTAAACAGTTAAAAGATAACCATAAACATATTTTCAGATTAAATGCTACCATAAAAAGAAATTAAGTAAGACGTTTATCTTCAAATATCTTAAAAAATAAAATATAAAAACCGAGGGCTGAAGAGATGGCTTAGCGGTTATGGCATTTGCCTGCAATGCAGAAGTACCAGAGTTCAATTCCCGTGACCATATAAAGCCAGATGCACAGAGGGCACATGTGTCTGGAGTTCATTTGCAGTGGCTAGAGGCCCTGGTGTGCCCATTCTCTCTCTCTCTATCTGCCTCTCTCTCTCTCTAATAAATAAAATATTTTTAAAAAAAGAGTAACTCAGAAAAACAACTATGGATGGAGGTACTTGCAATTGTATAACATCCCATAGGGTTTATATTTATATATTTATAATTCACCTATGGTTCCTATTTGGCTTTGCTTGCATACTGATTATGCCTTTGTATTTTCGGTGTTTTTTAAATTAATTTATTTATTTGCAATGACAGAGAAAATGAGAATGGGTGCTCCAGGGCCTCTAGCCACTGCAAACGAACTCCCGATGCATTTGCCAATGTGCAAATGGCTTTATGTGGGTACTGGGGAATTGAACCCAGGTCATTAAGCATTGGAGGCAAGTGCCTTAACCACTGTGCTATCTCTCCAGTCACTGTTTGTTAGTCCTAAAATAGATGTCAATTTCTAGACATGGCAATTAATTGCCCATACCTGAACAATAATGTCTATTTTTCTAAAATGCCTATATTTTATAAAAATGAGCTTCATTTAAATCCTTGCTATAAATGCACTTAGCTTGTCCTGACCCATGATTATCCATAAATCATATATTTCTTCTTAGGTTTTTCTCTTCTTAAATATATATATCATTCTGCACCAAACCAATTTACTAATCTTTGAAATCAATCCAAACAAATTAAGCAAGAAAAAGAAAGCCACATCCAGGAAGGATATTGTATAAGATCTTACTGTGCTCCAAAAAGTGTGCCAGCCCGGGCAGGTCATCAGGATCAGCGAAACTCCCAACTCCAACACAGAGAGCTGCTGCAGACTGCAGTAAGTAGAACACATACAGATAGCGGTGTCAATCCTGAATACTACTAGCATCTCGTCTAAGGAGTCACGTGAAGAAGGAAGTTTTCCAAAAGAACTAAGGAAATTCTTTCCCTGAGAATCAGGAGGAGCAGCAAAGTGAAACTCACCAGAACTACAGTGTCAGTTTCACCCTGCTGCTCCTCCACTTGCCATCCTGCCAAAGGCTGAACAGGCGCAGACCTGAGGGGAAAAAGCAGAAACAGGCGGAAACAACGGGAAAGGCCAGCCACCCAAATATCATTTATGTTGGCATCTCAGAATTCTGAACCAAGTGTGTTCCCTGAATTATTAGATGTTGGAAATCTGTAGAACACAGGTAGAGCAAAAAGTGTTCAGTAGCTTAGTTATGAGATATGAAGCTTCTCAGTGTGTTACTCAGAAAGTTTTATATTAAAATAGGTAATAAATGATATTTTATGAAAACATTTTAACAAAAATAGTGTGTAAATGGAGAGATAAAATCCTGAGCTATTAAAATTATAGAACTAGATTTTAAAGAGGCTTTTAGTTCTTCACTTCTAATATACATATATATAATAGATTATTTATCAATATACATTTACCCAATTCCTTGGGAAAATGATTTTTAACAAAAAAAGTGGCCAAAATGTACAAAAAATTCTACATTTAAAATGATTGGGCCATACCACTATATCATTGGTTAAAGAACTTCTTGTTGACGCGCTGCCTTTGAGCCCCCGCGCGCCTGCGCGTGGCCGCGGGGGTCAAGCTGCGGCGCCAGAGTACGGCTCGCGCATAACTGGGACTGCGCGGCCCTGCGCACGCGGCCCCTTTAACCGCGAGCTACACGGCGTTTCCGGGCCGCGCGCGGCTCACTGCCGCGGCGTCTGCCACCCTGGGAGGTGACGGAACCTGG